>RJWJ010009735.1:0-49072 GCA_004363605.1 Indri indri | reverse complement strand
ATTTATGGGACAGGCAGAGAACAAGCCCATGAAGAAGACAATAAATTGTGAGGTAAAGCAGTAAAGTCACTTTTCATGGAGTCCAAGGGAGTAGAGAGCTTTGATGAAAGGAAAAATGAACAGTGAAAGAGAGCAAAGAGATCCCAAAGATAAACACTGAGAAATGTTAGTTGGATTTGGAATTAGAAGGATTTGGGGACATTAGTACCTAGCAACAATTCCTTGAGCTTTTGTGTGCTGGACACTGGGTAAAGCATGTCATGTATATTATATTTCATTTTGAGCTTCATTAAAGTAGACTAAGGAAAGTTAGTGTCATTATGTCCATTTTACAGATCAAGAAAATCATGGCTCAAGAAAGTCAAATACCTTGCGTAAGGTCAGCCAGAGAGCAGGAGATGTGGGAGTCAATTCTAGGTTTCTTCCTATGCCACCAAAGCAGGTATGATAAGTGGAGGGGCTCAAAATCCAGATGGTAGTGGGCTGGTAAGTGAACGGTTGGTGAGGAAGTAAGGTAGACCACCCTTTTTAGAAGAGGAGAAAGGAGGACAGAGACCAACTGATCTTACTCCCCATTATTTAGTATATTGCCAACACACAGTAGATGCTCAATAAAGTTTTAGTTCTATTAACAAGAAATAAATGTTAGCTTTTTCCAGCTATCAGCTATATATGTTAGGGGTGCAAGAGGAGGTAGAAGGGTACACACTGCCTAAGAGTAAGGAGCCAGCAGAAAGGAGAACGCTGAATCAGAAAAGAAAATTTAGGAAGCCAGATCCTTCCTAGAAGAGGTTGGTTGAACCTGGTATCAAGTGTACAAGTTAAGAATTTGACCTCAATAGATGAAGAAACACTTTCTTTGAGGCTGAATAAAAAAGAGTGAGGTATAGAAATAAACGTATAAGAATACATGGCAAGTTACTGCATCTCTCAACAATCCCTTCCATGTTAAGTTCCCACATGAAAAAATATCTCACTATCTCTAGTAAGTTATTTGCTTCAAAGTTTTAACAAATTTATTCATGCAATTTCCTATAGCTAGAATTCCTTCTTTTCTTTGCATAGAAAATTCTTTTGGGAAAATAACCAGATGACAGGTTATCTCTTAGGATTATGTCTTGAATTCTCCAAACAGATTCTATCACTCCATCCCTTTTACACCCTTACACACTCTCTCCTTGTTCTATAAAGACTTGGAGGCTGTAGATAAACACATTTCCATTTACTTATTAAGCTCCTTTGAAATACTTAAGCATATCAATAAAATATTTCAAAATTTTATAAATTATATTTTAGATCAAAGGCATTTCAAAAGTTGATTTAGCTTGAACACAACTGCATGTACTTAGTTCAACCTTTTATACAGAAAAAAATTACATGATTTAAATTTTCTTACTAGTTAGCTAAGATTACTCCAGCAGATGACTCCATTTTTTAATAAAAACATATTCTTAATTCATTGACTTTTAATAATCTCATACTGCAAATGATGCAAAGATTGGGAAAATTTATACAATGTATTTAAAGAATAAAATGTTGCTTGCCATTATAAAGATGTATGTATTGATCACCTTGATGTTTAAAGAAAATGGTTTGTACTTGTGCCCTATCTTCAAAGCTGAATTATATGCTGTAATACCTTAAGCTTTCAGCTGATGTTCAATTTTGGCTGGTTCAATAATGGATGAGAGTATTGACTACTATATTACTGTTCTGTTAGACAATTACAATTCTTGAATAATCTATATGCCCTATGAGAATGTCATATGATAAGGCAGAGAGATCTGAGACAAAACACTAAGATTTACATTGTTTTCAGTTTGGCAGGATACAATTGCATATTTCAAAATTATCCCCCAAAATTACACTAAAGGCACAATTGTATTCAACTTGAGCATGAATTTGAGCTTTGTAGCATTATCCATATGTAATTTATAAAATACAGATATTTAAAATATAAAAATATATAATAATATTCTTTGTAATATTTTGCCCATGCTGTTACTTTTCTTATATGAACAAAATAAGAATGTGAACTTCATAAACATACGTTGAGAGAGTTAAGATAATCATGTGAAATTGCTATTTCAATCTGTAGATAAACACATCTTCTAATTGACTAATATTGCATCCAAAAATGAATAAATAAAACCAAACTTCTAGCAAAATCTATGAGACAGAATATCTTCACAAAGAATCTGTTTATGTATCGCCTGCCAATTAAACGTGAAGATCAGTAATTTCTGTTTAAATAGTCTATGTGCTTTTCCAGTGTACCTATTGTATGCATAGAATTGTTTAACTTCCAGAGCATTTGCCAAGTTCTTCTAATGTAATTAATAATCATATGGATGTGAGGACTATAGTCCTTGCCTTTTATTGTAAAAATGCTTTAAGATTAATGTACACTAACCTCAGTTGTATGCAAAAATATTGTAATGAAATATTATATTTTCATTTTTTAATTGAAAATAAAAAATTCTCTTTAGATGGAGCAAAGAGAAATTTCTGATGCGGCTAGGGAAGATATTCAATCATCATTTAATATTATGTATATCCATAATTACATTTATCTGAGAAACCATAGTCACTTTGTGTTTTGCTATTTAAGCACACACAATTTTTTAATTATTATATGTTGGTAAAATTGTAGCATTTCATTAATTTAAATAAAATATAGTACATAAAAATTGTAAACAAAATATGTATGAGTCTTTAACTGAAATATGTGATTGGTGGTTTTCTAGAAAAAGTGGAGAGAAAAATTAAAGTAGAGGAATAGCATGATTAATTGATTCAGGATGGCTCCTACTGAAAAATTATGTTCAATAAGAATCTGTCATGACTTGTGATCATTTGTCACTCTCCAGTATATCAAATATAATGGATTCAGGTGCACAAGCTGTAAAAGTGACTGTTATAAAAATGCCAATTTTTTAAAGAAGAAAGATGGTTACTTAACTGATTTAATTCCAAATAGCGACAGTATATTAATTTGGGTTACTGCTGTGTTTCTAAAGATGATAAATATTTTTATAAATGATTTTGTTCTCATATATGCATTTATCATTTTGCATTCAAGCCAATGATTGTTTTAAAAAAAATTTTTCATGATACAAATTACACATATTTTTATTAAAATGTGGAGATTCTTGGCAAAAGTTGCAGTTTAAATACTTAATAGAAAAGAAATGGGAAGAATGATTCTTTGTTTACAACCCAAAACATTCTTTCAATTGAAATTCTTTTAATATAATGAAATGTCTTCTTCTACAATATGTCCACTTACATATACATTTCTCACTGGTGTCTTTTGGTGATGTTTTCTCATGTAACAGCTTTTTTCAAATACTATAGAGATTAAACTCAATTATTTTACCTTTGATGGAAGCTGCTATACTGAAGAAGAAAATTTCATACAATAGAAGTTCATAAATTTTGTCATTTTCATAGAGAGAAAGGGACATTGAAACTCATGGTAAAATATCAATGGGTCCATTTCAATGCTGCCATTAACAGTATGTATCAATAGCACTTGTTATTGTAGAGAGTTACTTTAAATGAGTAGAAATAACCTTGGAAGTGATAGTGTCAGCAAGTTATCTACATAAAAACAGCTCATCACTTGGTGATCATCATATGAAAGTTTTGCTTGCTCCTTTCAGGAGGTATGCATGTTTTTTGTCATGTGGCTCAATTCCACTATGAGTTTAATTTTCTGTTTCTATTTTATCTGACATTGTTCCTAATCCTAGAACTGTGCCTCTTTACGAAAATCTTGTTTAAAATCTATTACTGTGGAATTACATTAAAACAAGTAAACTTTCTACCTCCCTGTACTGTAAGCCAATTGGTAATTATTTTAGTCACCTTCTGCATTAGGAGTTCCATCTTTTGGGCATTGAAATTGATTTTTCTCATCTTAGCATCTGAAGATCCAGAGTGTGCCCCTTGCCCAATCGCCTGAGACTATACAGTGACACCTACAACAGAGGATGTGGAGGCCGCTTTTCGGGCACCAGAAATGGCAGCATCAGGAGCATCAGCACGAATAGACTTTGTAGAGGTAGTTCTCCCAAACTATATTACGAAACCAAACATTTTTGGTGTGCTACCTGCTGATGGGGGCTGCCTTCTCACTGCCTAGTGTATGCAAAATGTTTGGTCTTTGTTAAAGTTTAACAATGACATTTCTGATTAATATAAAGAGAACTGATTTTTTCCAAGAGTCTTCAGTTGCCATAGCTTTCAATGAATATGAAATTTTTATCAGTCTCAGAAAAACATTAATACTCATATTTTTATCAAATTGATTTTACTATTTGTATGTCAAGCTGCTGTTGCACATAATTTTTGTATAAGCATTTTTAAATAGATCAAAGTAAGCCATCATTTAAAAGTCATCTTAATGCAGTAAATAGGAGAATTTCTCTAGTTGGTTAAATTCTTCAGAGACCGTATTCAGTTGCCCAGTTGTTCTGTCATATTCCCTGATGATGTTCCATTGTGAACTTATTTTGCAAAGTTTCCAGATGGCCCAAGTCAAAATATGAAATGCTGGTGATTGATTGATTTTATGTTTCCTTTCATTTTATGTAATTTAATGTGAAACAGTTATTTTGTAGGTCTAAAATACACTTGTTAATGAACCATATTGGCTTTATTTGTACAGTTCAATGGCTTATAACACTTCAATTTGCATGTAAAATGAGTCTCTGTAATGATGCTTTTACTAAATAAATAACAAATGGCATAATGGGTGCATTTACTTTTAACATTTTATAAATACAATTTAAAAGTGTGATATATTTCATATGAAAATGTAAAGAGCTTGAAATTCAACATACAGAGGTCATCACCTTGCTGATGCCTAATACAGCATATTCATTCCTCACCCCATCTTAACTCCCTTTTGGAACAACGCAAAATACAAAAAATCTGTAATAGATTTATTGGAGCTATTGCTTGATTACATTTAAAGGTTCTTTTTATGAAACAGATATGAGCAGGATACATTGAGCTTAATGGCTTTTCCTATTTTTTTTTTTTTGGCTTATATTTTATTTTACTATCAAGGAAATAACAAACTCTGACATTTTTTTCAAAACCTATGCTATGGAGCCTAACTGTTCTTTTTTGAATATTTTTATTCTGCTTTATGCATTTTAATTATGTGAAATATATAAAATATGAAATTTTGTTCTAGAATTCATAGCCCTTTGTATAAAACACATATACAACTGAAAGTGGGTGTTGATTTTTAGTTAAAATTATGTAAATGATTTTCCATGAGTTCTTATGAAGATCTAAATGTAAAAATGTATAAATCTACTTAATTGTGTTTGTACAGCATTGTTTTTAGCTGTGTGTACCATATGTTAATTGGCTTCTACCATTTTCACATATATTGCATATATCTCTTAGAAACTGTATAGTGAAAAGTATACTGCTATTCTAAAAACACAAAAAGTAAATCTTTGATACTGCTTTAGGATACATTGTACCATCCATCTTAGTGTAGTTTTATAATGTGTTCTTCTGAATTCTCAATGCTCTTCAAATACTGCCAGTCTACTTAGCTTTCTAAAATTTATTTTAGAGATTATTTAAAACATTCTGAAGGAAAATAGCTTTAAAGATTAAAGAAACATTGTTGTTTTGCCTCTATGATGTTCCAAGTAGAAAACTGGACCTTACATTATTAAAGCTTAAAAATCTTACATAGCTGCAATAAAAGTCTGCAGCAATATGCAGACTGTTGGATAATTACTTTGTTAGCATGACCTTACTGCAGTGAGTCATGTTGCCTTTCTGGTCTTGATAATGTTGATAATCTATAACAATTAAATACTTGTATGTGTAGGATAAAGGAAGCTTTTCTCAATGAAAAGAAATTGAGAAGTAACTTGAATAACGGTTGTCAAAGCTGAAGTTGTTTAAAACTGAAAAATTTCTCAACATCACTAATTATCAAGGAAATGCAAATTAAAACCACAGTGAGATACCATCTTACCCCTGCCAGAATGGCCATGATTAAAAAGTCAAAAAGCAATAGATTCTGGCACAGATATGGCAAAAAGGAAACACTTATACACCACTGGTGGGAATGTAAATTAGTACAACCTCTATGGAAAACAGTATGTAGATTCCTTGAAGAACTAAAAGATGTACCATTCAATTCAGCAATCCACTACTAATCTACCCAAAGGAAAAGAAGTCATTTTATGAAAAAGATGCTTGCACCCATATGTTTGTCACAGCACAATTCACAATTGCAAGGATATGGAACCAACCTACGTACCCACCAACTGATGAATGTATAAAGGAAATGTAGTGTGTATATACACCATGGAATACTACTCATCCATCAAAAAGAATGAAATAATGTCTTTTGCAGCAACTTGGATGGAACCAGAAGCCATTATTCTAAGTGAAGTAACCCAGTTACAAAAAAACAAATACTGCGTGTTCTCACTTTTCAGTGAGCTAAGCAATGGGTATGCATGGTCATGCAGAGTGACTTAATGGACATTGGAGACTCAGAAGGGGAGGGTGGATGAAAAATTTCCTATTGAGTATAATGTGCACTATTCAGGTTACAGATTAAAAGCCTAGACTTCTCTGCTATGAAATTCATCCATATAACAAAAAACCACTTGTGATCCCTAAATCTATTTAAATAATAATAAATAAATAATAATATTACTGCATCAGCAGAAGTGATTATACAAGTAAAAAGCTAAATGCCATCGAACATAATACTTGATTTATTTTTTGCCCACTGTCCATGTTATATGTCCCTGTCTGTGCTTCAACAAGTACGAATGATGGAAATCATTCGTAGTGTTTGTGTCACACTAATCTTTTATTCTAAGAGGAATCACCCACATCAATTTAACAAAATATTAAATGTGTTTATGTTGTAAAGTTACATATTTTTTCAGCCAGCCTCTAGATATATTTTTTTTAAAAACTAAATATAATGGTAAGATGAATTGTTTATACACATTTATTGTTACTGAAATAATTTTTATTGAACTCTCCTTTAGAAATATCTTCTACTGATTATATATTCATGAGTAGTGGGATATACATATGAAACCAGAATTTGGCTAAATATATTCAATAAAGAAAACCAAACAAAAAACTATCCCTTAAGAAAAAGGCAGCACATGTGATTATCCATTCTCCAAGATACCAACTACAACAGGGCCTTTTCCTCCTTCGTAAAAGTAGACCAACTCCAAGGAACCTGGGGCACAATGTGAACAGCATAGGACTTTTCTTTCATCATCTATTGACATTTCATGAAGAGAAGCCAGTTTTCATGGCTCTTAGGAGTACCTCAGAGAATAAAATACATATCTTCTTATGTCTCTTAGGGGTTATAGGTTTCTGGAAGTTTATTGAAAATTTCATACATATACTCTCCCATTCATATTTTTTCATTCATATCAGATTTTACCGATTAAAGTTTCTGCTATTTTGTATTTTCTTTTGAATTAAATCAACTTCTTTTGGAGCAAAATAAGCCGATCTAAATTTTGTTCACCAAAATATATGATTATTCTATCAATTTCTAGTCAAAAAGAAAATTTGAAGAAGTCATGTTAGCTGTAGTCAGTTTTATTTTATATCACTTGTTTCTGCCACTAGCAATCAATATAAATTGGATAAAGACTGATAGTTTATATTTATTATTGGCATAAAAAGAAAATACTAGTAGTAGGGCAAAAATATAGCATTTGGATACTCAGTAGAGTAAAAATAACAGGTTCAGAACAAAAGGGTTAGAACAGCTTTGAGGATGTGGAAATTACATTGTTGCTCAAATTCTCATTGAAGATAAATCTTGTATTAAACCAATAATTCTTCGAACTTCATCCCCCCACCTGACACAACACATACTTGCTTTGATTTCAGCTGAATTTTACATATGGATTTAACATCTGAAATCCAAACTCTTAATCCTCTCTTCTGCTTGGGTAAATTTTGGAGCAAATAGAAACCTTTAATGCAATCCAGTTCAATAAACATTCGCTGAGGGCTGACTGTGGGTCAAACACTAGTGTTAACACCGGGGACACCAGGTACAAAGAACCCTTGCTGTTGGGCAGCCAAGGAGTAGAGACAGCCAAGGAGTAGAGACAAGTAAAGCATTACATGCAGTTCAGCATGGTACATAGGATTCTAGATATATGATGAAACAGATACCCCCAGGAACAGTATAGAGAAATACTCAGTCCTATCTGTGAAGTTCAGGTAGGAGTTTACAAAGGAGGTGAAGGCTGAGCAATCTCAAACAATAAATTGGAATTTAAAAGTGGACAGAAGGATAGTGTTGCTCACAGAGGAAACATCATGAGGGACAAAATGTGGTAAACAGTAAGCCTGAGGAAGGAGTAACCATGAGGTAGACAGAGGAGAAATACTGAAGGGAGTCTTATGCCATAGTTAGACTTCATTTTGTGGATAATGAGGTTTAATGAAAGGGATTTAAGCAGAGGAATGACAAGTTAGATTTGTGAGTGATCAGATAAAATTTGTTAAGTAAAAATTCACAGACATTCTTCCTGTTAAGGAAGCAAAGAAGAAAAGCCATGCCAACAATTCTTTTTGTTAACAGTTTTATTGAGGAGTGAATTATATAACATAAAATTAAGCATACAATTCAATGTTTTTTAGTAAACTTCTAGAGTAGTGCACCACAATCCAGTTTGGGCCATTTCATTCCCCCCAGTCCCTCTTGCTCATTCACAGTCATTCCCCATTTTGATCTCCTTTCCTACCCCAGTCCCAGGCAACCACTAATCTGTTTTCTGTGTCTATGAATTTGCCTTTTCTGCATATTTCATCTAAATGGAATTATATAACATGTCATCTTTTGTATCTGGCTTCTTTCACAGCATAGTGTTTTTGAGGTTTCTGCCAGATTGCTATTAGACAAACATAACAAAAGTATTTCACTCCCAGAAAGTCTATGAATATTGGGAAAACAAAGACATATGATAAGGCTATGGTGTGAGCCTACCCAAGGAATGAAGGATATAAAGGATTGAGGGACCAGTGAGGACAGTATGGGCGGGAAATGGAGTCAGTTAGAGTATAAGAATCAGAAGTGCATAGTTATGTGAAAGTAGAAGAAAACATGTGAAGCTATTTTAATAAAATTTGCTGAAGACTAAATATTTGAACCGTATTACCCCTTAGTTGAGGGTCTGCTTCTTTGAGCTCTCTGAAGGCAGAACTATGTCATATTCATCATTGTGTCTACAGTGGCTAGAAAAGTGCTTTGCCCAAATTTAAGTTTTTTGAATGAGTAGAGGAGATATGGCAATCAGAGGAATCAGAATTTTCTGCTAAATGTTTAAGTAGTATTGCATGTCATAAAAACAACACAATTAAAATGTCTAAGTTATCCCCTGTATTTATTCATAAAATTGTGAAACTGTTCCAAAAATCATTCTCATCAAAACTCCCAGTGAAACCAATACATTTATGTGCTATTTGTTTCAATTATACTATTAGAACATTGTTGAGTTTGAAACTGTTAACATCATTCAGCTACTATGTGTATAGGTGTCACTTCCATTTGAATTATTATGACACCAAAAGCTCAGGAAGCAAAAGCTAAAATAAACAAATAAGACTATATCAAACCACAAAGCACAGTAAAGAAAACAATCAGCAAAATTAAAAAGCAGTCTACAGATTGGGAGAAAATATTTGCAAACTGTATGTCTAATAAGGGATTCACATCCAAAATATATAAGGAACTCACACAACTCAGTAGCAAAAAAACAAGAGCGATAAAAAAAAAACTCCAAATAACCTAATTTTAAAAAATGGGCAAAGGACCTAAACAGCTATTTTTCCAAAGAAAATATATGAATGGGCAACAGGTATATGAAAAGGTGCCCAACATCACTAATCATCAGGAAAATGCAAATCAAAGCCAAGAGAGATCACCTCATATCATATGGCTGTTATCAAAAAGACAAGAGATAAGTGTTGGTGAGCGTGTAGAGAAAATATAAATTGTGGGAATATAAATTGGTACAGCCATTATCAAAAACAGGATGGAAGTTCCTCAAAAAATTAAAAACAATACCACCATATGATCCAGCAATTCCTATTCTGGATATATATACACAAAGGAAATAAAATCAGGACCTTGAAGAGATATTTGCACACCCATGTTCATTGCAGCATTATTCATAATTGCCAAGATATGTAAACAACCTAAGTATCCATCAACTGATGAATGGATAAAGAAATTGCAGCATGCACATATATTTTATATATATATATACACACACACACACACAAAGGTGTATATATATATGCAAAGTTGTATATATATACACACACACACAAAGGTGTGTATATATATACACACCCATATATAAATAGTATATAACCTTATTTAGCCTTATAAAAGGAGATCCTGCCATTTGTAATGACGTGGATGAACCTATAGGACATTTTGTCAAGTGGAATAAGCCAGATGCAAAAGGAAAAATACTGCATGATCTCACTTATATGTATAATGTAAAAAAAGTCAAATACATAGAAGCAGAGTGTAGAACAGTGGTTATCAACAGCTGAGGGGTGGGAGAAAGGGAGAGATGTGAGTCAAAGTGTACAAACTTGTAGCTGTAAGATGAATAAGTTCTGGAAACTGATTATATAGCATGGTGGCTATAGTCAATAATAAAGTATTGTATACTTGAATTATGCTAAAAGAGTAGATCTTAATTACAGCTATACCTCAGATATTGCGGGTTCAGTTCCAGTCCACTGCAATAAAGTGAATATCACAATAAACCTAGTCACATGGATTTTCTTCATTTCCCAGTGCATATAAAAGTTATTTTTACCATATAGTAATCTATTAAGTGTGCAACTGCATTATGTCTTTAAAAACAATGTACGTATCTTAATTAAGAAATACTTTATTGCCAAAAAATGCTAATGAGCATCTGATGCTTCAGCAAGTCATAATCTTTTTGCTGGTGGAAGGTCTTGCCTTGATGTTGATGGCTGCTGACTGATCAGGTCATAGCTAATGAAGGTTGGGGTGGCTGTGGCAACTTCTTAAAATAAGACAGCAATGAAGTTTGCCACATTAATTGACTCTTCCTTTCATGAAATATCTCTCTATAGCATGTGATGCTGTTTGATAGCATTTTACTCGCAGTAGAACTTCTTTCATAATTGGAGTTGATCCTCTTAAACCCTGCTGCTGCTTTATGAACTAAGTTTATGTAATCTTTGGAATCCTTTGTTGTCATTTCAACAATATTCACAGCATCTTCACCAGGAGTAAGTTCCATATTAAGAAAGCATTTCCCTCAAACTCCAGTCTATCTTCACTGCTCCTTCTTCTCTGTGGGAGGCCCAGGTAACTGCCACAGCCTCTGTCACCCTACCACATGCAGGTTCTGAAACAACTGTAGGGAGGCTCTCTGGACACCACGGAAGTTGTGAAATGTTTACTTAAAAAGGTGAACCAAGATGGCCAACTAAAGACACCACTTGCCGTACTGTCCCAGAAGGAATATAGGATTTCAGATAAAGGAGAGGGGAGAAGAGATACAGATCAAGTGTAGGTCATAGGCAGAGGTGCCAGAACTTGCTGGGGACCTCACAGAGAAAATTGCCAAGCAGAGAAGGAAGAAGATAAAGGAAAAAAGATACCAATGAGGATCAAATCCAAAGAGGCTTGGAGCCCAGTGAAAGAGTAAGGTGGATCCCTTTCTCCCTTCCACAAGCCTTTGGTAACCAGTGGGCTACCAATTTTCTTGGAGGCTTTTCCACCCCCATGAGGCCAGGCATGGCAGTAAACATGGAATAGTGGCGGAGGCTTGGATGATCCTAGAGCTTGGTCATTCAGTGTGGGTCTCCCCTCCAAGGAGAGTGTCACAAGAGGCTGGAGACCCAGCTTTCTTCCATTTAGACACTTTCTCCCCTGCCCCTCCCCCAACCACTGCAACTGGGAATGAAGTTTGAGCCAAGAATTTGGCGAGTTGCCACCTATCCCTAGAGGGCGTATGCCATAGGCTGAGGTTTCCATGGTTTCCATGAAGAGTGGTTCCCACACTTTTCCCCTTGGGGGCCCACAGTGGACCCAGTGTGCCTGGTTTGGGAGTTCCCTGTCTGCTTGTGTTTCATGGAGATGCATACTAATAGGTTAGACAGGGTGAGTCCACTTCATCCCCTCCCTGGTGGCTTCCCCCAGAAGCTGGGAGCAGGCCTTGGAAGGCTGCTGAAACAGCTACCTTACCAGCTTTATGAAGCCTGAAGGCAAGCTCCCCCAACCCAGCCCCACCCAGCCTCACTCTCCCGCCTGCCTCTGCTGTCCCATCTCACCTGAAAGTTTCAGGGTCTCACCCACAACCTGGGCCATTTGAGTGCTCCACCTGAGGAACTAGAGCCAGTCACAGGTCTCCAAAACAACACTGCAGCTTGTTCCTTCTGGCAAGCACCACCTACTTACAGGGAGGTCAATTTGCACAGCCCTTTACAGCAGTTACTGACTCAATCATACAGAGTGAGATCGATTCTAACACACAAGTGCCACACTGTCTCAAAGATTAAACTGGGCTTGCCAGTAAATTTCACACTGCTAAGAAGACCACAGGGCTGGAAAAAGAGAAGGGATTTCAAAGACCTTCAGCCTCTCTTACTGAAATGAGGCAGGGAATTTGACCACACACAGAGCTCACAACTGCTACAGCCTACAAACAACTAGCAACTGAGAAAACCACTACACTAAGGATATCTATAACCAAGGCATTTATCCAGAATCTAGATTGCCATCAAAGCACCCAAAAACAAAGCCAAAGGTTCTTACCCAATGTATACTACACACACACCTTTATGAGTGTGTGGGGAGGAGCCCCATCTAAACAAAAGAAAATCCAAAAATAAGAAGCAATAGCTGCTCCAGATGAGAAGGAATCAGAGAAAGAACTCCAGAAGTATGAAAAATCCAAGCAAAAGGACACACCCAAAAGGGAACACCAGCTCTCTAGCAATGGATAACAACCAAAATGAAAATACTGACATAACAGATTCCAGTATTGACATAAGAATTCCAACTATGGATTGTAAGGAAGCTCCATGAAATACAAGAGAAAATGGAAAACCAATTCACAGAAACCAGAAAAACAACTCAAGAATGAATGAAAAATTGACTAAAGAGATAGACATATTAAAAATAAATTAAATAGAACTTCTGGAAATGAAAATCATTTAAGGAAATACAAAATACAGTAGAAAGCTTTAAGAGTAGACTAGACCAGGCAGAAGAAAGAAACTCAGAGCTTGAAGACAACTTTTTCAAATTAACTCAGTCAGTCAAAAATCAGGAACAGAGAATTAACAGGAATGAACAAAGTCTGTGAGAAATATGGGATTATGTAAAATGGCCCAATGTAAGAATCATAGACATCCCTGAGGGTGAAGAAGAAAGTGCACAAGGGCCAGAAAACCTATTTGAGGGAATAATTGAGGAAAATTTCCTTGGTCTTGCTAGAGATTTAGACATCCAGACTCAAAAAGCTCAGTGAACACCTGGGAGATTCATCATAAAGAGGCAATCGCCAAGACCACAGAGTCATCAGACTAGCCAAAGTCAACACAAAGGAGGAACTCCTGCAAGCCATGAGGTGAAAAACATCAAATAACTTACAAAAGAAAACCCATAAACCTAACTGCAGACTTCTAAATTGAGACCTTGTAAGGCAGAAAGAAAGGGCCCTCATCTTTGGCCTTCTTTACCAGAACAACTTCCAGCCTAGAATTGGGTATCCTGAAAAACTAAGTTTCATAAGTGAAGGAGAAATAAAGACTTTTCCAGACAAGCAAACACTGAGGGAATTTCTCAAGGCCAGAACCATCCTGCAGGAAATACTCAGAACTGCATTCTACACAGGTCAGCACAATGGTCACCCACCAGTGTAAAACCAATGAAAAGCTAAAGCTCAGAGCTCATATAAAACAATAGAAAAAGAGGTAAAACAAAGCAAGCAAGTATTACCCAACAGGATGAATATGATAGCATCCCACATATCAATTCTATCAGTCAACATGAATGGTTTGAATTCCCCACTCAAAGACATATGCTGGCTGAATGGATAAAAAAGTACAAGCCAAGTATGTGCTGTCTCCAGGAAACACATCTAGCCCACAAGGACTCTTACAGACTCAAGTTAAGGGATGGAAAAAATATTCCATACAAATGGAAACCAACAGAAAGCAGGTGTAGCCATTCTCTTATCAGATAAAATTGACTTTAAATTAGCAATAGTAAAGAAATACAAAGATGGTTATTATATAATGATAAAGGTAGCAATTCAACAAGAAGATATAAAAATCCTAAATATTTATCACCTAACACAGGAGTACCCAGATTCATAAAGCAAACATTACTAGATCTAAGCAAAGAGATAAACAGCAGCATCATAATTTCCAGACATTTCAACACCCCATTGACAGAATGGGACAGATAATCCAAGCAGAATATAAATAAAGAAACACTGGACTTAAATGGGACTCCAAAACGAATGGGCCTAACAGATATTTACAGAATATTTTACCCAAAAACTACTGAATATACATTCTTCTCATCATCCCATGGAACATTCTCCAAGATTGAAAAATTTTAGGCCACAAATCATGGCTCAACAAATTAAAAAAAATTAAAATCATGCCATGTATCTTCTTAGATCACAGTGGAAAAAAACTACAAATCAATGCCAAGAGCAACACTCAATTTTGCACAAAGTCATGGAAATTAAACAACCTGTTGCTGAATAAATATTGAATCAATAATAAAATTAAGATGAAAATCAAAAGATTCCTCAAAATGGGGACAAAGGGGACACAAGCTATCAAAATGTTGGGATTCAGCAAAACAGTCCTAAGGAGAAAACTCATAGCCTTAAATGCCTACAACGAAAAGACAGAAAGATCGCAAATTAACAATTTGGTGACATGTCTCAAGGAACTAGAAAAGAAAGAGAAAACCAAACACAAAGCCAGCAGAAGAAAAAAAAGAACTGGAAAAACAATGGAACAACTAAGGTCAGAGCATAACTAAATGAATTCAAAGACAAGAAAATAATACAGAAGATCAAAGAATCAAAAAGTTGTATCTTTGAAAAGATAAACAAAATTGATACCACTTCTTGCTAGATTATCCAGGAATAGAAGAGAAAGGACCCTAATTACACAATCAGAAATGAAATAGGAGATCTTATTACTCATACCACATAAATACAAAATATCATCTGTGAATACTATGAAAATCTCTATGCCCATAAACTCGAAAATGTAGAGGAAATGAAAAAATTCCCAGAATCACACAATCTCCCAAGACTCAATCAGGAAGAAATAGAACTCCTGAATAGACCAATAACAGCAATAAAATTGAAGCAGCAATAAAAAATCTTACAATAAAAAAAGCTGCAGAGCAGATGGATTCACAGCCAAATTTTATCAGACCTACAAAGAAGAGTTGGTACCCATACTGCAGAAATTATTTCATAACATTGAGAGGGAGGGCATCCTCCCTAAATCATTCTACAAAGCCAGTATCACCTTGATACCAAAGCCAGGAATGGATACAACAAAAAAGAAAACCACAGACCAATATTCTTTATGAATATAGATGAAAAAATCTTCAATAAAATACTCCCAAACCGAATTCAACAGCACATCAAAAAAAAAAAAAAAATCCACCATGGCCATGTGAGCTTCCTCCCGGGCATACAAGGATGGTTCAACATACGTTAATTGACAAACATGATTCACAACATAAACAGAAGCAAAAACAAAGTTCTTATGCTCATGTGAATGGATGTAGAAAAGGCATTCAACAAAATTCAATATCCTTTCATGATAAAAACCCTCAACAAATTAGGCATAGAAAGAACATAACACTGAATGGGGAAAAGCTGAAAGCACTCCCACTAAGAACTGGAACAAGTCAAGGATGCCCATTGTCACCACTTCTATTCATCACAGTCTGGAAGTCCTGGCCAGAGCAATCAGGCAAGACAAAGAAATTAAGTGTATCCAAATTTGGAAAAGAAGGTCAAAGTATTACTTTTTACCGATCATGTGATATCTGGAAAACCCCAAGGATTCCACCAAGAGGCTCCTGGGAATTGATAAATAAATTCAGCAAGATCTCAGGGTACAAATCAATGTGCACAAATCAGTAGCATTTCTATACACCAATAATAGTCAAGTTGAGAGTCAAATCAAAGACTCAATACCATTCAAAATAGCTACAAAGAAATTAAATACCTAGAAATATACTTAACTAAGGATGTCAGAGACCTCTGAAAAGAGAACTACAAAACATTGAGGAAAGAAATTGCAGGTGATACAAACAAATGGAAAAACATATGATGCTCATGGATCAGTAGAATCAACATTGTTAAAATGTCCATACTTCCCAAAGTGATTTACAGATTCAATATAATCTCCATCAAAATCCCAACGTCATATTTCACAGACCTAGAAAAAATAATTCTGCACTTCATTTGGAACCAGAAAAGAGCCTGAATAGCCAAAGCAATCTTAATCAAAAGGAACAAACCTGAAGACATCACATTACCAGACTTCAAACTGTACTACAAGGCTATAGTAACCAAAACAGCATGGTATTGGCACTAAAATAGAGACAGACCAATGGGCCAGAATAGAAAAGTAAAACCATTCACATACAGCCAACTGATCTTTAACAAAGGAGACAACAATATACTCTGGGGAAAAGAATCCCTATTAAATAAATAGTGCTGGGAAAATTGGATGGCCACATGCAGAAGAATGAAACAGCATCCATATCTCTCACCACTCACAAAAATTAATTCAAGATGGATAAAAGACTTAAATGTAAGATATGAAACCATAAGAATACCTGAAAAAATGTTGGAAAAACTCTTCTAGATATTGGCCTAGGCAAAGAATATATGAAGACCCTAGTGGCAATCACAAAAAGAACAAAAATAAATAAATGAGACCTGATTAAATTAAAAAGCTCTGCACAGCCAAGGAAATAATCAATAGAGCAAATAGACAACCTGCAGAATGGGAGAAAATATTCACAAGCCATACATCCGATAAAGGGCTAATAACCATAATCTACAAAGAACGAAAGCAAATCAGTAAGAAAAAATCAAACAACCCCAACAAAAAGTGGTCAAAAGACATGAAGAGGAGCTTTTCAAAGGAAGACAGACAAATGGCCAATAAACGTATGAAAAAACATTCAATGTCACTAATGATCAGGGAAATGCAAATTAAAACCACAATGAGATATCATCTTCCCCCTGTTAGAATGGCTTTTATTAAAAAGTCCACAAATAACAGATGCTGGCATGGATACAGAGAAAAGAACCCTTCTACACTATTGGTGGGACTATAAATTAGTACAACCTCTATGGAAAATGATATGGAGATATCTCAAAGAACTAAAAGTAGACCTACCATTTGAATCAGCAATCTTTCCACTGAGTATTTACCCAAAGGAAAAGGAGTCATATATCAAAAAGACACCTGCACTCAAATGTTTATTGCAGCACAATTCACAATTGCAAAGATGTGGAATCAACCTAAGTGCCCATCAATTCATGAGTGATTAATACAACATGGTACATGTATATAATGGAATACTACTCAACCTTGAGAAAGGATGTCTTAATGCCTTTTGCAATAATTTGGATGAAACTGGAGACCATTATCCTAAGTGAAGTATCTAAAGAATGGGGAAACAAGCACCACGTGTACTTACTATTAAATTGGAACTAACCAATGAGCACACATGTCCATAGAGAGATGTAAGACTCAATGGAAATCAAGCAGGGGAGAGGGAGGAGGAGGAGATAGGTGAAAACCTACCTAACGGGTACAGTGAACACTATTTGGGTGACAGGCACACTTACAACCATGACTCAAGCATTATAAAAGTGATCTATGTAACCAAAAATATTTGTACTCCCATAATACTTTGAAATAAAAAAAAAATTGAACCAAAGTCTTTTATTATTTCCTATTAATATTTGATGAAAATCTCATTTAAATGAGAAAGCCAAATTTTACCCTGTATTATTTTGTTATTAATGTTAAAGCTAATTTTAATAAGCCCTTGTAAACAATGACAACAACAAAAATTTCTTTGCCCCTCCATAAGCAGCAAACTCCTCATCTGCTGAAGTTTTATCCCAAGATTGCCACAATTCACTCACATCTTCAGCTCCACTTCTAATTCTAGTTCTCTTGCTCTTTCCACCACATCTGCAGTGACTTCCTCCACTGCAATCTTGAACTCCTCAAAGTCATCCATGAAGGTTGGAATCAACTTCTTCCAAACTCCCATTAATGCTGCCATTTTGACCTCCTCCCATAATTCACAACTGGTGTTTATGGCATCTAGAATGTTGAATCTTTTCCAGAGGTTTGCAGTTTACTTTGCCCAAATCCATCAGAGGAATCACGGTCTATGGCAGCTATAGCCTCAGGAAATGTATTCCTTAAATAATAAGACTTGAAAGTCCAAATTACTCCTTGATGTTGTGTTACCAGGTATAAATACAATATTCATTTCCTTGTAAATTTCCATTAGAGTTTTTTAGCGATTAAGCACATTGTCAATGAGCATTAATATTTTGAAAGGAATCTTTTTCTGAGCAGTAGGTCTCAACAGTGGACTCAGTATATTCAGTAAACCATGCTGTAAACAGGTGTTCTGTCATCCAGGGTTTGCTGTTCCATTTCTAAAGCACAGGCAGAGGAGTTTGAGAGTAATTCTTAAGGGCCCTAGGATTTTCAGAATGGTAAATAAACATTGGCTTCTACTTTCAGTCACCTGCTGCATTAGCCCATAATAAGAGAGTTAGCCTTTCCTTTGAAGCTTTGAAGCCAGACATTGACTTCTCTCCCTCTATGAAAGTCCTAGATGGCATCTTCTTCAAATAGAAGGATGTTTTGTCTACATTGAACTCTGTTGTTTAGTGTAACCACCTTCATCAATTATCTTTGCTAGATCTTCTGGATAATTTACTGTAGCTTCTCCATCAGCACTTGCCGCTTCACCTTTCATCTTTATGTTTATGGAGATGGCTTTTTACCTTGAACCTCATGAGTCAACTTCTACTAACTTGCAACTTTTCTTCTGCAGCTTTCTTAACCTCTCTCAGCCTTCATAGAATTGAAAAGAGTTAGGCTTTGGCTTAAGGGAAAGCCTTAATTGTGGTTAGTTTGATCTATGCAGACCACTAAAACCTTCTCCATATCAACAGTAAGTCTATTTCATTTTCTTATCATTCATGTGCTCACTGGAGTAGCACTTTTAATTCAAGAAGTTTTCCTTTGCATTTACAATTTGTCAATGGTTTGGCACAAGAGCCCTAGCTTTTGGCCTATCTTGGCTTTCAACATGCCTTCTTCACTAAGCTTAATCATTTCTAGCTTTTGATTTAAAGTAAGAGAACTGTGACTAACTCTTCCTTTCATTTGAACAATTCAAGAGGCCATTGTAGGGTTATTAATTGGCCTAATTTCAGTATTGCTGTGTCTCAGGGAATAGCAACACCCAAGGAGAGGGAGAGAGATGGGGGAACGGCCACTCAGAAGAGACACAATTATTATTAATAAGTTTGTCATCTTATATGGGTGCAGTTTGTAATACCCCCCAAAAAATTACAATAGTAATATCAAAGATCACTGATCATAGATCACCATAACAAATATAGTAATAATGAAAACATTTGAAATATTTTGAGAATTACCAAAATGTGACATAGACACGTGAAGTGAGCACATGCCATGAAAAATGGCAAGGATAGACTTCCTCACTGCAGGGTTGCCACAAAACATCAATTTGTATGAAACACGGTATCTGCAAAGCGCAATAAATAAAGTGAAGCACAATAAAACAAGGTATGCCTGTATTGTCACCACAAATAAAAAGTAACTATATGAGGTGATGGGTTATGTTAATTAGCTTGATTATGGTAATCATTTTACAATGTATATGTACATTGAAATGTCGTGTTGTATACTTTGATCACATACTAATTTTATTTGTCAATTATACCTGTATAAAGCTGAAAAAAATAAAAAATTTTAAAATAAAGTAAAAAAGTTGGGGCAGTTATGTGTTATATTTCAATTATTGGGAAGAAAGCCATGGCACAGCAAGCAGAGGAAATGGTGGTTGTAGGAAAGTCCAAGACATTTATGGAATCAGGAGTGGCCTGGTTTTCTGATAAATGGAGTAAGTTAGAATGAGTAGCGGAATTAGAAGTGGAAAGGTAGATTGAGAAGTTTAGACCTCACTAATTGGTAGCTCTTCAAGATTGACTATGTAAGAAACAAGGACACAAGTGATATTCAAGGCGAAGTTAAAAACTCAAGTGATAGAGAATAAATGTTGGAATAACTTCCTACAAATGAAACAAATGATGTATTTAAACACAGTAGAATGCACATTTTAAAAAATCCCTCTGGTACTGTGATTGGCCTGAAGATAAATGAAGTCATATGCATTACAACCAAACTTTGTCTTCCCCTCTAACAAAAAAATAATCTAGCAAAACTGATTTTGTCTATAAGGGGTCTCCTATTCCTTAATAATGAAACGGAACTAATGTTTAGTGAATATGCCCAGCACTTTACCCACGTGCATTACTTCATTGCAGCTTGTAACAACTGTGTAAGGTATGTGTTTTCGCATTTTCACAAATGAGAAAACTGCGTTTCAGGTAAATTAAACAATTTACACAAACCAGATCACTCTGATAGAAAGTGGCAGAAATTGGATTCAAACTCACTTCTTCTCATTAATCCCTAATGTTTCAACTTAACTGCTTTGCCTACAGATTATAGTTTTGCTTAAATTCTCTTTAAGAAACTTCAGTTTACACTGGTGTTGCTTATTTGATTTACTTCCAAGGCACTTGATTAGGAATCAAGTTATATTAACGTTTGTTGTAGATTATAGATATTTAAAACACGTGACAAGAATTGCTTATTCTCTTGAGGTGTTTCTTATTTTTCAAAATACATCCAGGTACATTTGGGGCTCTGGAATCGCAGATTAACCATTCAGTCTTCATAATGAGAGATTGGGGATATGATCAATGAGTTTTATAAGGTTAAAAAAGTGTCAGTTTCTTCATAATAATGTAATACTGCCTCTAATTTATGAGTCAATGTCTTTAAATAAAAATTTTATTTTTCTTACCTTTTAAAATTAAGGTAGTTTCTTCTTTTGCATTTCTTAAGATTTGAGATTGAAAAAGTAACAAAACCTTATACAGCTAACATGCATTAAACTTTTTAAAGCCCATCAAAGAATGCTTTCAACAGCATATCTTTTTATCTACACATTAACCTGGTAAAAAAAACATAAAAAATTTTTTCCCATTCAGCTAATAAGAACTTCAGGCTGTGCGCAGTGACTCACACCTGTAATCCTAGCACTTTGGGAGGTCAAGGTAAAAGGATCACTTGAGGCCAAAAGTTTGAGACCAGCCTGAGCAATATAGCAAGACCCCGTCTCTACAAAAAGTACAAAAATTAGCTGGGCATGGTACTGCACATCTGTAGTGCCAGCTACTCGGGAGACTGAGGCAAGAGGAACACCTGAGCCCAGGAGTCTGAGGTTGCTGTGAGCTGTAATGATGCTCTTGCATTCTAGCACAGGCAATGGAGAGAGACCCTGTCTCAAAAAAAAAATTTTTTTTAATGTTATTTACTAAAATATAAATAATATTCTTAGGGCCATAGGCAATGTACTAATTTTTGTTTCAACCTATGCCATTTACTGATGTATATTCTATATTTTTCCTTAAGGAAAACTGTTTGGAATTGTAATTTTTATTTTAAGTAGATGTTTTGCTGAAGGATTTCATACAAACTGATAATACTTTGAAATATAAATTGTTTTACATGGTAATTACTATAAACACAGTTAAACAGTTCAGAGTATTTCTATACAGTAATTACTGAGCAATGTACTTTCAGTATTCCTTAATATATGCAGAGAGAAAACTATGTAGATTCTAATACCAAGGCATTTCCTGTTCTAAGAGATTTTGAAATTTATTTTTTAATACAAAATATCTCACACTTGAAAAAAACTTTTTTTTTCAGTCTTCTCAATGAGCTCTTAGTTTTGTGGGAGAGGTATTCTAGGCCAAGGAAAGTCATGTGCAAAAGCAGAGAGATGGAGAAGCTGATGGAATTATGCAAAATACCAGGAGATTAATTTGTGTGGGATGTATTGGCTAGTGAATGTCAAGAGATGAGGTTGAGAAATAGAACAGAGCCATTCAAGTGTGGTTTTGTGTGTCAGTATAATTATTAGGTCAATAAAGAGAAATGAGCCTCATTAAATTGATTTTGGAGCTACCACCTATTTGATCTTATCTAATCTGAGCACTAGAATCTTAACTCTAACAAGCAATACAGTTGCTAATAGTTATTGAGTTCTAAATTCTTTACATGTATTAATTCATATAGTCATCACAGTAACTCTTTGAAAGTAGGTACTATTATTATCCCCCTTCTGCAAATAAGGAAACTGAAACATAAAGAAGTAACTTTCTGTAGATCGCCAAGCTGGTAAGGTGAGGAGGAAGGATTTGAGCCCTGGTAGCCTAACTCTGAAGCTTTGCTCTTAATGACCAAGGCAGAGCTGAATAAAACCCACTCAAACTGAATTACAGTTTTGAGGACATGTGATGATATTTTTTTAGAAGTTTGAATATATATTGAATTCAGAAAGGTTTTGCTCACATTTGTTAGTAAAATACCCAAGCCTCCTTTTTTTTTGAAAACGGCTTTATCGAAGTATAATCGACATCTAATAGTCTGCATATACTTAAAGTATGTAAATTCACAATAGCCAAGATATACAAATAAACTAAATGTCCATTGATACATGACTTGATCAAGAAAAATTTGACTTTTGCATACAATGGAATAGTGTATTTTAATTTACATCAGCTTCAAAAAAAGAAGAAAATCCTATCATTTCAACAACATGGATGGACATGAAGACATTATGCTAACTGAAATGTCAGTCAGGGCAAATACTGCATGATTCCTCTTGTAAGAGGCACCTAAAATAGTCAAAGGTATAGAAGTAGACAACAGAATGATGGTTACTAGAAGATGGAGGGAAGGGGATATGGGGAGTCCTTGTTCAATGGGTATAAAGTTATGGTTATACAAGTTGAATAAGTCCCAGAAATCTGCAGTACAAAATAGTGCCTATAGTTAACAACAAGGTATTGTGTACTTAAAATTTTGTTAAAAGGGTAGATCTTATTATGTTAAGTGTTCTTACTACAAAAATAAATAAAATAAACAAAAAAACCCAAATGGATACAAGGAAACTTTTGGAGGTGGTGGATATGTTTATTACTTGGATTGTGGTGGTAGTAACATGAATGTATACATAGGTACACACTCACCAAATTGTATCTATTAGTTTATTACAATTTTTATATACTAATTAACCCTTAATAAACAAGGAAAAAAGTATAGAATTTGATACATTTTGAAATATATATACAACAGTGAAAGCATCACCACAATCAGGGTAATAAACAAATCCATGACACCAGCAGTGTCCCCGTGGCACTGCTCACCCCACTCCGAAAAATCCTGTTCTGCTTTCTGTCACTATAGATGAGTTTGAATCTCCTAAAGTTTTATGTAAAGTATATTCTCTTTTTCTGCCTGTATTCTTTCACTGGGCATAATTATTTTGGGATTCATCCATGCTGTAATGTTTATCAGTTTTTATTGCTGAATAGTATTCTATTGTACAAATATATCATGGTTGTTTATCTTTTCACATCCTGAAGAATGTTTGGGTTGCTTTCTTTCAGTTTTGGGCTGTTACAAATATGCTGCTGTGAATATTCATGTACAAGTTTTTGTAGGAATGTTAAAGGAAAGAAGCCACAATGAACGTATATGTTTTCATTTATGTAGAGTACAACATGAGGCCAAACCAATCTATGCTATCAGAGATTACGATAGCGGTTATCCTTTGGAAATAGGGTAGTTACTAGAAGTGTGCGAGGGGGGCTGCATTAGGATTCTGGTAATAATATTTTGTTTCTTCACCTCTTTAAAAAAAGTTTTGATACATAATAGATGTACATATTTTAGGGAGTACATGTGATAATTTAATACATTTATGTCATTTGTAAAGATCAAATCAGTGCAATTAGGATATCCATCACCTTAAATATTTGTCTTTTTATGCTAGAAACATATGAATTATTCTTTTCTATCTACTGTGACATATATAATAGATTATTGTAAACTATAGCCACCCTATTGATCTATCAAATACTAGGTCTTATTTCTCTATGAAACTATATATTTGTTACCATTAATCAGCCTGTTTCTTCATCTTGATTTGATCTCATAGGTAACCAGTTCAGAATACGAAAATTCAGTAAGCATTACATTTCTGATATATATTCTTTTATAAATATCTTATATATTGCTCAAAAGTTAAAATGAGGCTAATGAAATGGCTGTGGCTCAGTCTAGATGATTTTCTATGTGTTGTCTGATTGGCATATACGTTTCTTATTTCATTCCCTATTACTATTCCAGTTATATACTCCCATACCACCCTCCCCGTACTAGCACTGGGCACTGACAATAGCTACTGCACCATCAGTCTGCAATCTTTGTTGCTATTGCCACTTCTCTACTGCTGCTGCTACTGCTCTAGCCATAATCAATTATCCATGGTCAGATACTCTTCTGTAGAGAGTGTCTGTGGGGACTAAGGAGCGTGTGTCTGACTTGGATAGCCTAGGTGCCCAATGCACTGACAACAAAGAGGCTTGAAGTCCAAATATCTGGCTTCTAAATGGGATAAAAGTTGATACCCACCAGGCAAAGACCACCAAATATACCTACTCACCAACTTTAAGTTTGTTAATTGCTGCTGAAAGGGAGATAACATACTATGGAGAACTACAGAGCATCTCGGTAAGAGGGAGTTAGGAGAAACTTACTACAGGTGATTTTGAAAAGGGTCCAAAAAAGGAACTGTCTTTTTTAGATTGGGTATTCTCTGGAATTGGGACATTTGGCTATTGAAGATTTTAGTATTTTTAATCTATGAGGGTGGGGGAATGGAGAGGAGTTGGAGTTACCATTGGAGAAGAAGCAGTAGTCTCTCATATTATAGAAGCACAAAGTGTTTAAATCTATTCAGGCATAATTATATAGTTGTCTTGATATGAGAGCCCTCATATTGGTTGCATACAAACCGAAAGCCTTGGTTGGGTTTTGTTTTTTGTTTTTATATAAAAATTGTGCCAACATTTTTGGTAGCATACAATACTCTTCCTAGAGGCCAATCATAATAAATATTTTCCCAAAAAATTCCTCATAAAAATGAAATTACTGCATCCCTAATCTAAAAATTCAAAATCCAAAATGCTCCAATGAGTTTTTGTTGTTGTTGTTGTTGTTGTTGTTGTTGTTGTTGTTTTTTCCTCTGAGCATCATGCAACTCTCAAAAAGTTTCAGATTTTGGAGCATTTCAAATTTTGGATTTTTGAACTAGGGATATTCAACCTGTATTCTCAATTGTGTTTTTTGTTTTTATCTAAAGAGTCCTCTAGGATATGTTTTACAGGTCTAGCTTTAGTCTTATGACCTCCAAAACTAAATCTACCAGAGAATGGTTCCCATAAGTCAACCTAGCTCATTTAGCCACTATCAATGTCTCAGTTTGGTTGTAAATATAAAATGTATAGGGATTTTGCAGACAATAAAACCAGAAAGGTAAGCTGGTATCAAATTATAAGGTACCTTGAATGCAATGTTGAGGAACTTGGACCTTTTTCTGAAATAATTTAATTTCTGAGCCCAGAAATGACATGACCAAATATTTTTGTGATTACTCTGATGACAGTGATGCATAGATTGGAAAGAGCTGAAAGCAGAGGCAGGAAGACAAGAGAAGAGGCTATTACAAATGCCTGGGTTACCATAGTCCAAGAAGTAAGAGTGGCTAAACTCAGACAGTGGCAGAGGGGATGAAAAGAAAGCATACATTCAAGAGATATAATGGAGATAGAATAAACAGGCATTTGTAACTGACTAATTTGGAGAGTGGTGGAGAATAAAATATTTAGAATAGCTCCAGATTTCTATTATTTGGGCTGGTGGAAGCATAGTGGTAATATTCACCAAAATAGGAAAGAGAGAAGTAGCAAGCTTTTTCTACCATTGCTTCATTAGGTCACGCGATCCTTCCTTTCCTATTGGGGAAATTGGCTTTATCTTCTAGTTTTGGTGTCAATGTTTGTTTCCCATCCTTAAGAATGAAGCCCTGCTCACACTGTGAAGGTCCAGTGCAGCTTGACCCTAGGAACATGGCCTTAATCTAGCCTAATGGGAATAATTCTCTGAACCAGCCTTCTACAAGAGTGAATTGCTCTTGAGAGAGAACCCTCTGTATCTTCCTTAGGCATTAAAGTTAAGGAAACAAAGAACTCCACTCATCCCCTGCATGCTACAGAGAACTTTACTGAGAAAATACTTTGCTATTTCCAGAACATGGCACATACTTTAACACCCAGGTGAATGCTGATGTTAGTGTCATTTTCTTTGCTTGGAATTCCCTTTCCACCTTTTACATTTGATGAACTCTTTATCTCTTAACCCTAATTTCAATACTACCTTATATAAAGCAATCTCTAGGTCAGGCCCTGAATTATAAGTTATCATAGCACTCTGACTTCTGGGTAGCATGAATCCCATTTAAAATAAATTAATACATTAATTTCATATTCATTTAACTTCTGAATTTTCTGGTAGAATGTGAGCTCCATTAGGGCAGGAAGGTGTCAGTTCTTGAATTTTTGTGATACATAATAAGAAGTCATAGTAGCCATTATAATTATTAGTTGGAAATTTTTGTGACCTCTCTACTAGTTGTGAGGTACCTGAAGGCAACAACAACATCTTAGTCCCATCCCTTAGCCTAGTGCCTAGAATCTAATGTGCTCAAAACATGTTTGTCAAATTAACAAAAATAATAGTTATTTAGTTGATGAATTAAAAAGTTTTAATTTACAGAGAATTTATAAAGTGAAGTATCAGTGTAGTGCAAAAGTAAGTTTAAATAATCAACTTGTTGTGTTCACAATGATAACAATGATTTGAGGAATAAGACCTTTCTTCCTCTTTGGGCAATTAGCCAAATGTTTTATTACATTGACAAAAAAGTTAATATTTCCTCAATAAAATTGAGGTTCATAAATATAATTTTTCTTAAGTGCATGTTGAGAAGCAATGGTTGATCTTATTATTATTTTAAAGCAAGATTTTCTATATATAAATATAATTACCTATAAGAAATAATGCAATTAGACTTCAGTGTCTTTTACAGTTCTGTGATTGAAATAAGTTGTCATTATGAGGCACATTTCACAATGGTCTCATTTAGAGTAGATTTCTTACCCATTGTTATTTTTATTGTACAGTCCATTATTTCTGATAGCTATCCTATTATATTTTATTTCACAACTTCTAAGTGCTGACTGATATAATCATATTTTAGCATGATCATCTTTATGCCAAATTACATCTATGGGAAAAAAATTAGTCATGGTTAAAGACAATCTGAAAATTATCCTAAGTGAAATTTGTTCTTAAATTGCTATTGTAAATGAACATATGCAGCCTAAAGCACACATTATTTCAACTATTAAACAAAATCTAATTTTATTCCTATGTAGTGATAGACACTATTCACAAATATACCGGTAATATAGGGTGTAGTATTCAAATAGTAAGGGTAGAATCTCTGGGAATACCTTTACACAGAAGGAATAACTAAGTTGTGTCAAAAAGCAGTTGAGTCTAATGCAAATATTATTTTAAGGAGAAAAGACTTAGAGAAAAAGAATTAGGGTCGGGAGACAGAGCAAGAAGGCTGAATAGAAACCTCTAGTAATTGTTCCTCCCGCTGAACACCAAATTCAGCACGCACCTTCAGAAGAACCAAAAATCAGGTGAACTCTCATACTACCTGGTTTTATCCTTATATCAAGGAAAGAGGAGCAAAAATAGTCAGAAAGACAATCTTGCATTGTCTACACCACCTTCCCCCAACCCATGTTACTGCCACACCAGCACATGGAGTGGAGAGAGAATCTATGTGCCCGGGGGAGGGAGAGTGAAGTGATTATGGGACTTTGCGTTGAAACTCAGGGACACCCCAGCACAGGCAAACACAGCACAGGGCAGAATTCTGCCAATGCCCAGGAGGTAGCATTTAGACCAACCCAGCCAGAGGGAAATCCTCTGCCCAACCTGAGTTCCAGCTAGCCCCGCCACTGGCTGATAAAAAGTAGCCCCAAGCCTGGACTAAATTCCTAAGGGAGTCAGGTCACAAAGGCTAAAGTCTTTGGGAAATTCCTGCAGCTATGCTGCCTCCAAGCCAGTGGACTTGGGGTGCTCATGACCCAGTGAAACAGCTGTGGCCAGGCTAGTGCTTGTGTCACCCTTCCCTCAATTCCAGGCAGTACAGCTAAGGAAGAGTCTTCTTCTACTTGGGGAAAAGAAAGGAAGAGTTCAGAGACTGTTTTTTACAACTTGGGTACCAGCTCAGCCAAGTAAAATAAAGTATCAAGCAGACTCCTGAAACCCCTGAGTCCAGGCCTTAGTTCCTGGACAGCATTTCTAGACCCACCCTGGGCCAGAAGGAAAGATGTTGCCCTGAAGGGAAGAACCAAGTCCTGGCAGGATTCACCACCTGCTGACTACAGAGCCCTTGGGGTTTGAATAAATATCAGAGGTAGCCAGGCAATAGTCACTACTGGCTTTGGGTGAGACTGGGCTGCCTTCAGTTGACCTGGCACTGGCAGCCACAAGGTAGTGCCCATGCCACTCCTCCCCCAACTACAGCAACCCAGCACAGAAAGTGAGGGAAGGGAGTGAGAGACTTTACTTTGTATTCCAGGGAATCCTCCTTCATCTTACCCACATCCACTAAGGTGGTACCACCAGGAGTCTGCAAGAGCCACAGCATTACTGGACTTGTGATATGGCTGCAGTGACCAAAGTCTTAGATCACAACACTCAATTCCTTCTGAATACCTGGAAAGCCTTTTCAAGAAGGATGGGTTTAAACAAGTCCAGACTGCAAAGATTAGAATAAATACCTAACTCCTCAATGCCCAAACATTGATGAATATTCATAAACATCAAGAACACCCAGGAAAACAGGACCTCACCAAATGAACTGAGTGAGGTACCAGTGACCAATCCTGGAGTGACAGATATATGTGACCTTTCAGAAAAAGAATTAATTAATTCTTCACTGTCCTGAAGAAGCTCAATGGAGTTCGAGGCAACACAGAGAAGGAATTCAGAGCATATCAGATAAATTTAACAAAGAGATTGAAATAATTTAAAAAAAAAATCAAGCACAAACTCTGGAGCTAAAAGATTCAATCAGCAAACTAAAAAATGCATCAGAGCCTCTCAACAACAGAATTGACCAAGCAGAAGAAAGAATTCGTGAACCTAAAGACAGGCTATTTGAAAATACACAGTCAGAAGAGAATAAAGAAAAAAGAAAGAAAAATACTAAAGGACACCTACAAGACCTAGAAAATAGCCTCAAAAGGCAAATCTAATAGTTTTCAGCCTTACAGAGGAGATAGAGACATTGGAGTACAAAGTTTATTCAAATAAATAATAACAGAGAACTTTCCAAACCTAGAGAAAGCTATCAATATTCACGTACAAGAAGGTCATAAGCAGATTTAACCCAAACAAAACTACCTCAGGGCATTTAATAATCAAGCTCCCAAAGGAGACCAAGAAAAGGCCCTGAGGGAAGCAAGAAAAAATAACATATAAAGGAGCTCCAAAATGTATGCCAGCAAACTTCTCAGTGGACACCTTACAAATCAGGAGAGCATGGCATGACATATTCAAAGGGCTGAAATAAAAGCCCTTAACCCTAGAATATAACATCCTCCAAAGATATCCTCCAAACATGAAAGAAAAACAAAGACTTTCCCAGACAAACAAAACCTGAGAGATTTCAACAACGTCAGACCCGTCCTACAAGAAATGCTAAAAGGAGTTCTTCAATATGAAAAAAAAAAGGGTGTTAATAACCAACAAGAAATCATCTGAAGGTATACAATTCACTAGCAACAGTAAGTACACAAACACAGAATACTATATTACTGTAATAGTGGTATATAAGTCACTTATATCTTGAGTAGGAAGACTAAAAGACAAACCTATCAAAAATAACTTTTCGAGAGAGACATATTACAAAAAGATATGGATAGAAACAATAAAAAGTTAAAAAGCAGAGGGGAATGGAGTTAAAGGATAGTATTTCTGTTAGATTTCTCTTTGCTTGATTATTCATTTGTAAGCACAGTACTCATATGTTTAAAATAATTGGTCATGAGATGTTTTTTGTAAGCCTCATGGTAACCTCAAATCAAAAAACCTACAGCAGATATAGAAAAAATAAAAATCAAGAAATTAAAACACACTACCAGAGAAAATCACTTTTAAAAAAAGAAGATAGGAAGGAAGTAAGAAAGAAAGAGAGGACCACAAAACAACCAGAAATCAAATAACAACATGGCAGTAGTAAGTCCTTACCTATGAATAATAACAATGAATGTGAATGGACTAAACTCTTCAATCAAAAGTCAGAGAGTAGCTGAATGGGTAACAAAATAAGAGCCAACTATATACTGACTGCAAGAAACACACTTCACCTATAAAGACACAGATAGACTTAAAATAAAAGGATAGAAAAAATTATTTCATGCAAATGGAAACCAAAAAAGAGCAGGAGTAGCTATCCTTCTATTGGATGACATAGATTTCAATGAAAAAAAACTGTAAAAAGACACAAAGAAGGTCATTATATAATGATAAATAGGTCCATTCAGCAAGACAATATAATAATTTCAAATGTATATACACCCAACGTTGGAGCACCCAAATTTATAAAGCAAATATTATCAGAGCTGAAGAGAGAGAAAGACACCAATAGAATAATCATCAGAGACCACAGCACTCCACTTTCAGCATTGGAAATGCTCATCCACACAGAAAATCAACAAAAAAACACTGGACTTAATCTGCTCTACAGACCAAATGGACTGAATAGATATTTACAGAACATTTCATCCAACAGACCCAGAACACACGTTCTTTTCCTCAGTTCATGGATCATTCTCAAGGATAGACCATGTCCTCGGCCACAAAACAAATCTTTAAAAATTCAAAAAAAAAAAAAAAATGAAATCATATTAAGTGTCTTCTCTGGCCACAATGGAAAAAAATAGAGATAACAACAAGAGGGACATTGTAAACTATGCAAACACATCGAAATTAGACTCTATACTCCTGAATAACCAGTGGGTCAATGAAGAGATTAAAGAGGAAACTTAAAAATTTCACAAAACAAATGAAGATGAAAATACAACATATCAAAATCTATGGGAAGGCTGGGTGCAGTGGCTAACACCCATAACCCTAGCACTCTGGGAGGCTGAGGCAGGAGTATAGCTTGAGGTCAAGAGTTCAAGCCCAGCCTGAGCAAGAGGGAGACCCCATCTCTACAAAAATAGAAAAAGTTAGCTGGGCATGGTGGCGCATGCCTGAAGTCCTAACTACTTGGGAGGCTGGGGCAGAAGGAATGCTTGACCCCAGGAGTTAGAGGTTGCAGTGAGCTATGATCATGCCACTGCACTCTAGTCCAGGAAACAGAATGAGAATGTTGTCTCCAAAAAAAGAAAAGAAAAAGCTCTATGGGATACAGAAACGCAGCAATAAGAGGAAAGTTTATGCAATAAGTACCTACATGAAAAATCAAAAAGCTTCAAATAAACAACCTAATCATGCATCTCAAATAACTAGAAAAACAACAGCAAGCCCAACCCAAAAGTAGTAGAAGAAAAGAAATAATAAAGATCAGAGCAGAAATAAATGAAATTGAACATCCCCCCAAAAATACAAAAGATCAACAAAACAAAAAACTGGATTTTTTTTTGAAAAGGTAAACAACATGGACACACCTTTAGCCAGACTAAGAATAGAAGAGAGAAGACTCAAATAAATAAAATCAGAGATGAAGAAAGAGACATTACAACTGATATGGCAGAAATCCAAAGGATTATTAGAGACTACTATTAGAGACTAAATTTGAAAACCTAGAAGAAATGGATAAATTCCTAGATGCATACAACCTACTAAGATTGAATCAAGGAGGAGCCAAGATGGCAGAAGAGAAAAGCCGCCAGTCAGAGTGTCTCTACAAAAAAGACAAATTTTAGAAGAAAGAGACAAAAATAAACTAGCATAGAAACAAAGATTGGGTGAGGGTCAAAAGGAAGGGTGCCTGAAACTACAGGAGACTCTACAGGAAGACATTGCAGAGGAGAACTGGAAGGAGAAAGGTCCCGAGAGGCTTGAAGACCAGTGACAAGGGTAGGTGAAGTGGTTAACTTTCCCCTCCCTTGCATCTCGGACTGTTGGTGGGCTCCTGAGCGGTTGGAGAGACCTACCGACACCAGCCCAGAGATGGCTGCCGCCAGTGAGCAGTAGCCTCTTGCGGACACAGCGCTGGGCTCCCAGCTCCCTTGGGGCACCTCCCCAGGCGCAGACCCGAGCCTACCAGCAGACGCCATATTGCTCCATTCTCTCCTTCCCCCTCCCTACCCGTGGGTGCCCAGAGAGACAATTTAGATATCACACCGAGGCATTTCCAAGGAACAGGACCTTTCTTTTTGGGGCCTCACAGCAGACTGATGGGTACTCAGACTGCGAGCTCCCTACCTGCCAGCCCTCCTGGGTGCTGCTTGCCTGGGAACTCCAGGAGAGCGGGGCAAATCCCAAGGTGGAGTGAAATCCATCCAGCTTGGGCAACCTGTCGGTGATTCGAGACCAGCACCCCTCCCCCTGGCAGGGTCAGGGATTGATCTCCAGGGCCCAGGGGACAGGCCTGCAGACCAGACCCCATAAACCCAGGTCAAGATCACACTGCCCTGGGACACGGAGGAGAGATCTGTGAAAGAGCCTCCTGAGGAGTGTGTGCCTTCAGGGGCAGATCAGCGTGCCTGAGCAGCAGCCCTCCTCCCAAAAGAGGGCTGTGCACCCACCTCAGGCTGTGATCCTGGGTAGGGAACCGCCTGGCCCATGTCACAGCCAGGGGAGATCCATCAGCCTGAGGTCCCGCTTGCTGACAGAGGCCTGGAAGAGGCCATGAAGAAGGGGAGGATGGAGGCAAGCAAGACCTGCTCCAGAGTTCAGGTCTTGGACAGCCCCACGCACCAAGCCCAGACTCTCAACTGAGTGGAGCCATTTCAGCCCTTCCTGGCAGCTTTGCACAGAAACAAAGTGCAGACCTTTGACCCCTGCTAACAGAAATTGTGGAGCCTGAGGGCAGGCTTATGCAACCCAGCCCCACCCAGACTCACTCCCGGTCCTGGCCCCACTGAGGTGGAGAACAAGGACACACCCAGAGCCCCACCCATCACCCAAGGCAAAAGAGGGCCTCTCTAGAGGAACAAGAGCTAGCTACAGGACCCCAAAACAGCACAGCAGCTCGCTCCTCCCTGCAAGTGCCACCTACTGACAGAGAGGTCATCCTGCCCACCCTTTTACTGCATCTACTGATTCATCATAAAGGGTGTGGTCGAATATCACCCACAAACACCACCTACTGGCTCAGAGACTAAACAGGGCATGTCATTATCCAAATGAAAACCTAAAGGCAAGAAGGAACAACTGATCCAGATGGGAAGAAACCAGCGAAAGAACTCTGGAAGTATGAAGACTCAAACGGAAAGAACACCCCTGAAGAGGAACAACAGCTCCTCAGCAAAGGACATTAACCAAACTCAGAACACTAAAATGACAGAAGAATTTCAAACATGGATTGTAAGAAAACTGAATGATATGCAAGAAAAAATGGATAACCAACACAAAGAAACCACAAAAAAATCCAGGACTTGGAAGAAAAATTCACTAAAGAAATTGAAATATTAAAGAAAAATCAAACCAATCTCCTGGAAGTGAAGGACTTATTCAGGGAACTACAAAACACCATGGAAAGCCTCAAGAACAGGGTAGATCAAACAGAAGAAAGAATCTCACAGATTGAAGACAACTCCTTCCAATTAAATAAGTCAGTCACAGACATCGAGAAGAAAATTAAGAGAAAAGAAATAAGCCTACAAGAAATGTGCGATTATGTAAAGAAACCGAACCTGAGGGTGATAGGGGTTCCAGAAGGTGAAGAAGAAAACACTCAAGGGCTGGATAAGCTATTTGAAGAATTAATAGAGGAGAATTTCCCAGGCCTTGCTAAAAATCTAGGCCTACAGGCACAAGAAGCTCAACGGACCCCAGGGACATTCAATGCAAATAGGAAGACACCACGCCATGCAGTCATCAGATTGACCAAAATATCCACTAAAGAGGCCCTTCTAAGAACTGTAAGGTGAAAGAAACAAGTAACATACAAAGGAAAGCCCATCAGAATAATTCCAGATTTCTCAATTGAAACCCTACAAGCAAGAAGAGACTGGGGCCTCATTCTCACTCTTTTGAAACAAAATAATGTCCAGCCTAGAATCTTGTACCCTGCTAAACTAAGTTTCATATATGAAACAGAAATAAAGACATTTTCAGGTAAGCAAAGACTGAGGGAATTCACCAAGACAAGACCAGCTCTCCAAGAAGTACTCAAAACAGAATTACACAAGGATCAGCACAATAAACATTCTCGAATGTGAAACCACTCAAAAGGTAAAGATCAAAGGCTAGATTCCACAATGGCTCAAGAGAGAAAACAAAGCAACAAAATGCAACCCAACAGAATGAACAGTAATTCACCCCACTTATCAGTTCTCTCAATAAATGTGAATGGTTTGAACTACCCTCTCAAGAGACATAGGCTGGCCAAGCGAATAAAAAAAAACAAGCCAATCATCTGCTGTCTCCAGGAAATGCATCTAACCTGCAAGGATGCATTTAGACTAAAATTAAAGGGGTGGAAATCAATATTTCAAGCAAATGGAAGCCAAAAGAAGGCTGGTGTGGCAGTTCTGATCTCAGATAACTTGGTTTTTAAATCAACAAAAGTAATGAATGACAAAGGGGACCACTATATAATGGTGAAGGGTACAGTTCAACAAGAAGACATAACAGTTCTAAATATGTATACACCCAACTTAGGTGCACCCAGATTCATAAAGCAAACTCTACTTGATCTAAACAAATTGATAGACGGCAACACCATAATAGTCGGAGACTTCAACACCGCACTGACAGCACAGGACAGATCCTCCAAACAGAAAATTAACAAAGAAATAATGGACTTAAACAGAACTCTAGAACAAATGGACTCAACAGACATTTACAGGACATTCTACCTAAAAACCACTGAATACACGTTCTTCTCATCAACTCATGGGACATTCTCTAAGATTGACCATATTCTAGGGCACAAAACATGTCTCAAAATATTTAAAAAAAATAGAAATCATACCATGCATCTTCTCAGATCACAATGGAATAAAAACAGAAATCAACACCAACAGAAACTCTCATCTCTACACAAAGTCATGGAAATTAAACAACTTTCTTCTGAACGATTCCTTCATAGACGAGGAAGTAAAGATGGAAATCAAAAGATTCTTTGAACTAAATGACAAAGGTGACACAAGTTATCAAAAATCTGTGGGCCACAGCTAAAGCATTCCTGAGAGGAAAGTTTATTTCCATAAACGCCTATATCCCAAAGTCAAAAAGATCACAAATAGACAACCTAATGAATCGACTCAAAGTACTGGAAAAAGAAGAACAGACTGACCCCAAACCCAGCAGAAGAAAGAAAATTAATAAGATCAAATCAGAACTAAATGAAATTGACAACAGAGAAATTATACAGAAGATTAATAAAACAAAAAGTTGGTTCTTTGAAAAAATAAACAAAATTGACAAACTTTTGGCTAAACTAATGAAAAACAGAAAAGAAAAATCCCTGATAAGCTCCAACAAGAACAAAAAAGGAGAAGTTACAACTGATGCCGTGGAGTTTCAATATATAATTTATGAATATTACAAAAATCTTTATGCACAAAAACTGGAAAATGTGGAGGAAATGGACAAATTTTTAGAAACGCACAGCCTTCCTAGGCTCCACCAGGAAGAAATAGAATTTCTGAACAGACCAATATCAAGGACTGAAATTGAAACAGCAATAAAAAACATTCCAAAAAAGAAAAGTCCCGGACCAGATGGTTTCACACCCGAATTTTACCACACCTACAAAGAAGAACTGGCGCCTATCCTGTAGAAATTATTCCACAGTATTGAGAAGGATGGATTCCTCCCCAACACATTTTATGAAGCCAACATAACCCTGATACCAAAACCAGGAAAGGACGCAACACAAAAGGAAAACTACCGATCAATATCCCTTATGAATATAGATGCAAAAATTCTCAACAAAATTCTAGCTAACCGAATCCAGGTGCTTATTAAGAAAATGATCCATCATGACCAAGTGGGCCTCATTCCAGAGATGCAGGGTTGGTTCAACATACGCATATCTATAAACGTAATTCACCACATAAACAGAAGCAAAAACAAAAACCATATGATTCTCTTAACAGACACAGAAAAAGCATTTGACAAAATTCGACACCCTTTTATGATAAGAACGCTTAACAAAATAGGCATAGATGGGGCTTATCTAAAAATGATAAAAGCCATTTATGACAAACCCACAGCCAACATCATACTGAATGGGGAAAAATTGAAAGCATTCCCACTTAGAACTGGAACCAAACAAGGTGGCCCACAATCTCCACTTCTATTCAACATAGTGCTGGAAGTCCTGGCCACAGCAATCAGGCAACAGAGTGGAATTAAAGGCATATGAATGGGAACAGAAGAGATCAAACTCTCATTATTTGCTGATGACATGATTTTATATCTAGAAAACCTCATGGATTCAACCAAGAGGCTCCTAGAATTGATAAATGAATTCAGTAAAGTCTCAGGATATAAAATCAATACACACAAATCAGAGGCTTTCATATATGCCAATAGCAGTCATACCGAGAACCAAATCAAAGACTCAATTGCCTTCACAATAACAACAAAGAAAATAAAGTATCTAGGAATATATTTAACTAAGGAGGTAAAAGACCTCTACAGGGAGAACTATGAAACATTGAGGAAGGAAATAGCAGAGGATGTAAACAGGTGGAAAACCATACCATGCTCATGTGTCAGCAGAATCAACATGGTTAAGATGTCTATACTACCCAAAGTGATCTACATATTCAATGCAATCCCTATTAAAATACCAACATCATTCTTCACAGATGTAGAAAAATTAATTCTACGGTTCATATGGAACCAGAGAAGACCCCACAAAGCGAAAACAATTCTAGGCAATAAAAACAAAATGGGAAGTATCAACTTACCAGACTTCAAACTTTATTGTAAGGCTGTAATAATCAAAACAGCTTGGTACTGGCACAAAAATAGAGCCATTGATCAGTGGAGCAGAACCGAGAACCCAGATATAAAACCATCCTCATATAGCCACCTAATCTTTGACAAAGCAGACAAAAACATGCACTGGGGAAAAGAATCCTTATTCAGTAAATGGTGCTGGGAAAACTGGATAGCCACATGTAGAAGACTGAACCAGGATCACTGGGTGACAGACTTAAACCTGAGGAGTGAAACTATTAGAATTCTAGAGGAAGATGTTGGAAATACTCTTCTAGGTATTGGCCTAGGCAAAGATTTTATGAAGAAGACCCCAAAGGCAATCACAGCAACAACAAAAATAAATAAATGGGACCTGATCAAATTAAAAAGCTTCTGCACAGCCAAAGAAACTGTCACAAGAGCAAACAGACAACCTACAGAATGGGAGAAAATTTTTGCATGCTATAAATCCGATAAATGGCTGATAACTAGAATCTACTTAGAACTCCAGAAAATCAACAAGAAAAAAATCAAACAACCCTATTGAAAAGTGGGCAAAGGACATGAACAGAAACTTTTCAAAAGAAGACAGAATAATGGCCCAAAACATATGAAAAAATGCTCAACATCTCTAATCATCGGGAAAATGCAAATCAAAACCACAATGAGATATCACCTATCTCCAGTGAGACTGGCCTTTATCAAAAAGTCCCCAAACAATAAATGTTGGCATGGATGCAGAGAGATAGGAACACTCATACACTGCTGGTGGGACTGCAAACTAGTGCAACCTCTGTGGAAAGCCATATGGAGATAACCTTAAAGAGATACAATTAGAAGTGCCATTTGATCCAGCAATCCCATTACTGGGCATCTACCCAAAAGAACAAAAGTCACTCTATGAAAAAGACACCTGCCCCCGAATGTTTATAGCAGCACAATTCACAATTACAAAGATGTGGAAACAACCCAAGTGTCCATCAATACATGAGTGGATTAATAAAATGTGGTATATGTATACCATGGAGTACTATTCAGCTTTAAGAAACAATGGTGATATAACACCTCTTGTATACTCCTGGATAGAGCTGGAATGCATTCTACTAAGTGAAGTACCCCAAGAATGGAAAAACAAGCACCACATGTACTCACCATCAAATTGGTATTAACTGATCAACACATAAGTGTACATATAAGAATAACATCTATTGGATATCGGGCAGGGGAGAGGGGGAGGAGGGGATGGGTATATGCATACTCAAAGAGTGCAATGCTCACCATCTGAGAGATGGACACGCTTGAAACCTCAGACTTGAGAGGGAGGGGGGGCAAGGGCAGCATATGTAACCTAAACATCTGTACCCCCATAATATGCTGAAATTAAAAAAAAAATTGAATCAAGAAGAAATCCAAAACCTGAATAAACCAATAAGAAGATATGAGATAGAAATAGTAATAAAAAGTCTTCCATCAAAGAAAAGCCCAGGATATGAAGGCTTCACTGCTGAATTCTACCAAACATTCAAAGACATCATACCAATCCTACTTAAACTATTCCCAAAAATCAGGGAGGGAATATTCCCAAACTCATTCTGCTAGACCCTTTTCACCCTGATAGCAAAACCAGACAAAGGCACGACAACAAAAAAGAAAACCATAGACCGGTATCTTTGATGAATATAGATGCAAAAATCCGCAAGAAAATACTAGCAAACCAAATTCAACAACGTAGTAAAAAGATCATTCATCAAGATTAAGTGGGATTCATCCAAGGGGTGCAAGGATGGTTCAACATATGCAAATCAATGTGATACCTCAAATCAACAGAACAAAGGACAAAAATCATATGATCATTTCACTTGATACTAAAAAAGCATTTGATAAAATTCAACATCCCTTCATGATAAAAACTCTCAAAACACCAGATATAGAAAAAACTTCCCTCAACATGATAAAAGCCAACATGACAGATTCACCGCTAGTATCACGATACTGAATGGGAAAAATTGAAAGCCTTTCCTCTAAGATCTGGAACAAGGCAAGACTGCCCACTTTCACTGTTATTCAACATAGTACTGGAAGTTCTAGCTGATAGAGCATTCAGACAAAAGAAAGAAATAAAGGGCATCCAAATTGGAAAGGAAGAAGTCAAATTATCCTTGTTTGCAGACAATATGATCTTATATCTAGAAAAACCTAAATATTTCACACACAAAAAAACCTATTAGAACTGATAAACAAATTCAGTACAGTTGGAGGATACAAAATCAACGTACAAAAATCAGTAGCATTTCTATATGTCAACAGTAAACAATATGAAATAGAAACTAAGTAATCCCATTTATAATAGCTATAAATAAAATAAAATACCTAGGCATAAGCTTAACCAAAGAAGTGAAAGACCTCTATAATGAAAATTGTAAGACATTGATGAAAGAAATTGAAGAGGACACAACAATATGGACACTATTCCATGCTCATGGATTGAAAGAATCAATGTTGTTAAAATGTCTATGCTACATAAAGCAATCTACAGATTCAGTGCAATTCCCAACAAAATACTAATGACATTCTTCACAGACATAGGAAATATAATCCTAAAATGTATAAGGAACCACAAAAGGCCCAGAATGGCCAAAGCCATTCTAAGCAAAAAGAAAAAAACTGGTAATCATATTTCCTGACTTTAAATTATACTATAGAGCTATAATAACCAAACAGCATGATACTGGCCTAAAAACCCACACATAGACCAATGGAACAGAATAGAGAACCCAGAAATAAACCCTCACATGTATAGTGAACTTACTTTGACAAAGGTCCCAAGGATATACATTGGAGAAAGGACAGTCTCTTCAATAAATAGTGCTGGGAAAACTGGATATCCATATGCAGAAGAATGAAACTAGACCCTTATCTCTGGCCATATACAAAAATCAAATCAAAATAGATTTGATCATAAAAATTATGTTTTATCTGCCATTGAATACTAGATATTTAATGTTTCTTGGTTTGTATCAATAATAAGTTAGGTTTCTTTGTAAAGAGGTGCACCAGTAGTTTGCATTTTTAATGAATGTCAATTCCTGAGCCTGTAGTCTTTAGTACCTGTGTTGTAAAGAATAATTTATTTTAAAAAGTGTATAATATGAAGCTTATTTAAAGAGATAAGTTATTAATAAGGAAATAACATGATAATGTGATAAATCATAAAATGCAAATGTCCATTAAATATAGGACACAGACTAAGCAAAGCGAAAAATTCTTTTTCTAAGTTTCACTAAGAGAGAGACATCAGACAGCAACAACTGAGAGAAGTTTTCCTGTCCCTGCGCCTTGAATAGCCAGTAATTGGAGAGAGTATTTGAGCACATTTGAAAAATAAGTTAAAGGCTGGAATGTATAAGCCCATGCCAAAAATTTGCAGAATCCTGAGAGTCAGGAAACCCAAGTTACTGCACTGGGAGTTTATGGGGAAACAACAGTCCTGCCAACTTTATGTGGCTTTAAAGGTAATTATACATTTAAATAGACAAAACCTCTGAATCTGATAAAAAGAAAATCATAGCTTATACAATTTTATCAAAGTGACAGATGTACCAAGATATTCCATTATTTTGTTCTAACTTGAATCTTTTCCAGCTTTGTAATTGGATATATGCTATGAAGTAACAGCATGATAGGAAGGACCTGATTTTAATAAACACAACCAAAATGACAGTGTTGAGAGCAAATGTCCTTGGATTCCAGTAATATGTAACCCAAGAAATGAGGATTTCAAATAATATATAAATATAAATAGTTATCTAGTGATAATTTGCTAATAATAAATATTCTCAGTCCTTTAATTTATGTCTCATGTCTGTGTTCAAGGGCCTGAAAACTTAAATATTCTTAAACTTTAAGAACTGTTGTAGACAAGGGGTTCGGAGACTATGGCTTGTCCAAATCTAGCATACCTGTTTTTGTAAATAAAGCTTTATTGGAACACAGCCATGTCTATTTGTTAACATATCATCCATGGAGGCTTTTGCACTGCAATGGCAGACTTGGGTAGCTGAGACAGAGACCATATGGATCACAGATCCTGAAACATTTCTTATCCAGTTCATTACAGAAAAATTTTGCTGACTCTTGGCATAGAATATAGTGAACTATAGAGCATATACTTTTCGTAAAATCATTCATATTTAACCAATGGTCAAGCCAAACAAAACAGACCAGATTCAAATGGCTGGCCATTCTGGAAAAAGAGATGAAGATCCTTTATCAGTGCTGTCATTAATTTTCTGTGTGATATTGAGCAAGTCACCAATTCTCCTCTAGTAAGAAGGGAATGTTTCCCTTTGCTGAGGTCGCAGGGTTCAGGGCCAAATGGCAAAACCACATGGCTTTTAGGAAAAATGTGACAGTTGAGCCAGAAAACTATGTCCAAAACAATCATAAACACAAGGAGGGCCTTAAGCGACTATTGAGAGCCAAGATGTAGAGCCTAACAAGTCAGAGTTTCAAGCAGACAGATGAGGAGGATCTTATCAAATTTAAATACTTACAATAGCCTATTTAAATACACCTAAGCCTATGTTTTCATAGACTAAGTATGTCTATGATTTCATGGACTGAGATGGACAAGAACTTAGTTTCATCTTCTACAAAAAGAAGTTTTTGGAGGAAAACTGGCAAAGTGTGCTCCTAGTCTAAGAAATGTCTTGTAGGAAAGAAAAAAATGAAAAAGTTCTTTGGTTACATAAGCAGGAAATAGTCTAAACTATTTCCATCTGTTAGAAAATCACAATGAACATTTGTAAATTTTATCTGAGAAGTCCTGCCAATAAGAAATCTAACATTTTTGCCAAGAAGCTCTGCCAAAATGTATTGACCATCTGAAATTTTTAAAAAATCATGCAACACCTGTCTATAAATCCTTAGGAAAACACTGACTTAGACAGTCTTTTATGTTATTTCAAACTCTGAAAGCTTTCCCTGAGTGTTTTAGAAGCTAAGAGAGCATTTACCATGCACTATTTATGTGGTTTACCTATATTAGCTATTTCAATCATAACAATAACCCCATGACATCAGATTTATGTTATCATCCTTAAATTAGAGATGAGAAAATTGAGGTGCAGAGATGTCATTTAACTTGTTCAAAGTCAAATAGCTAGTGAGTGGTGGAATCAGGATTTGGACCCTGGTAGTCTGAATCCAGAGTCCCTGGTCTCAACTACTATCCATATAGTTTTATTACTATATTTCTGATATCCAGAGAAATGAAACACTACCTAATATTTCTCTTATTATTTGAACTGTTTAAAAGCCTATTATTGGAAATGTCAGGAAGCTAATGCAGGATTTAGATAGCCAGGGACTGGTGAACTTCAGCCTTTTCTGCCTTTATCCACTATGCATATTCCACAATAAGTGAGCTAATGTATGTTCATTACAGTATTTATTAAAACAGGCCTATCAGGATATCTTCTTGACAACTATTAATTAATTGTAGCTGCCTCCTTGACAACTGTTAATTAATTGTAGATGCCTGATAGAAATTGAGTGGTTCATCTTTGTAAATATTCTAGAATTCAAACTTCTTACTGGTAAAGAATCATTAATTCATGCCTGTGTGTATGTCTTCATTTAACGAACCCTGACTGAGAAGTTGTACTGTGAATAAAATTGACAAGTTACTTGCTCTCACAGAGGTTAAATCTAGCAAAGGGAGAAAAACAATTAGCAAATAAACAAATAAAAATAGGATATTTTCAGTGGTGTTAAGAAGAAAGTAAAACAGGGTAACATATAAAGTGAAGGCCGGCAGGATACTTTCATTTGGATGGTGGAAGATGGATTAATATATGAGCTGAGATGAGGAAAAGGAGCTGGCTATGAGAAGAGTCACAGGAAGAACATTACAGGCAGGAGAAACAGCAATGATAAAAGTAACAATAGTAGAAAATTTCCACATTTTGACACTTTTTATATATATAATATGACTACATATTGGTAAATATTATTTGATATAACCAATTTTACTAGAACTTGCTCCTTAAGATAACTGAGTTAATGTAGAAATGAATCTAAATAATCAGCAAGATATTTGGTTCAGATGGATGAAGATCAAATTGTCAGCATTACTGATGGAGAACATGTTCCAAACTTGTGACCAAGTTCTTATATTTGCTCCCTGACCTATGGTGGTGATCATGTTTCCAAGGCCAGCCATTTGTATGGGGAAGTCACACCAATGGACTTCTGGGTGGGGACAGAGAGACAGGCCTGAGACCCATAGGTGCTTACTTTACCAAAAAAGGAGTAGAGCCAATGAATGCATCCTGCAAGCAGGCTAGCTTGAAGAACATGAGGGCAAGCCATGTGGGAACTCCCCTAGTAGAGTAAGGAGGTGACAAATGGAGGTAAGATGCTCACCTTCCTACCAATCAGGAAAGGGAGGGGACATTTGGCAATGTCTGGAGACATTTTGGTTGTGACAACTGTGGAGGGAGCTACTGATATCTGGTGGATCAAGGTCTTAGATGCTGCTAAACACCCCACAATGCACAAGATAGTCTCTCACAACAAACAGTTATCTCATACTCAATGTCAGCAGTGCCAAGGTTGAGAAACACTGCATCCCAGAAGTCCCCTTTTCCAGCTATGAGGGTAGAACAATAGGATTTCCTGCAACAAACACTAATGGGAATTTTGAGAGTTTCTTCACCTTGGACCAAAATCTTTTACATCCTTTGAGGATACGTGTTAATATTACATGTACAAGATTACATATATAATATTATCTTAAGCTGCAATCTCAGTAAAATCAGTTGATTGTATCTCGACTTATATGTACTTTCAATATTTCATTATTTCTTTTTACATGTGCAAATATATGTGAGTCATATATAAAGTTTCTCCAAAACCCAGCTCAAATGTCACCTCTTCTTGAAATTATTACTAATTACTGAACTGTTAGCTGCTCCTTCCTCTGAGCTCCTATGGCAATCTGTACATACTTTTATCCTAGCACTTATCACCCTGTGAAGTAAATAATCATTTAAAGGTCACTCCTATTTAGAAAATAAGCCATTCAGAGTAGAAGCTGTATAGGATGCGATAAACATCCTACAATGCACACGATAGCCCCCGATGTCAAAGAATTTACCATTTCAAAATGTCAGTAGTGGGAGGGGGGAGGAGGGGACGGGTATATGCATACACAAAGAGTGTGATGCACACCATCTGGGGGATGGACAAGCTTGAATGCTCGGACTTGGGGGCTGGAAGGGGGTCAAGGGCAACATATGTAACCTAAACATCTGTACCCCCATAATATGCTGGAAAAAAAAAATGTCAATAGTGCTAAGGTTGAAAACCCTGCATCTCAGAAATCTTTGTAACTCCAGTGCCCACAGGGTGCCTGCCATAAAGAAGCACAAACTATTTAAGTGAGCTGATGAATGTTCATAAAGAACACTAACATCAAAATATTATGAGTTCTATTTTATTTTTCTAAGTCTTACTTGTTTGTATCCTCATGAAATTAAAAACTTATTACATATGTTCATCTAAAAGGAACATTTTTTGGACAATTTGACAGAATAATTATAGTTTAGCAACTAGCATGTGAACAAGGAAAGCAGTAGGCTGTGTTACGGACTGTCTAAAGTCTTGTAGGTGAGTAAAGACAGTCAATTTTAAAGGTGTAAAATATAGGAAATAATATTAGACGTCATCTTTAAAAAACAGAAATAAGAATGTAATAATTTTAAAGGAATAAAGTGTAAGAAAGCATATTGGAAAGACAACTTCAAAAATGGAAGAATGTAACAATAGAATGAAACTGTAGTAAGAGAGTAACAGTGATTAAAATGTGAAGGAAACTAGAATCATAAAAATAAAATGAGTTAAAATTAAAATAAAACAAAAGGTATTTTATGTAAAACAACTTAAGTACGCTTCAGGAAATAGGTCAGAAAACCACATGAGAAAGCTTTTTTTCTCCCTCCAGAAAAAGCAAAACAAATGTCAAAGGAATGGTAGGAAGCTGTATTATTTAATATAAATGTAAAGTATACTTTCTAGGTATGAAGTTATGAACCAAAGGTTTTAAAAGCAGTAGCCTAAAACTATAATGGGAAAAGAAAAATGCTTAGAAGTGGCATAGAGGCTACCTTTCCCCTAGACACAAAAGGAAACACTCAGATTTAAACTGCACTAAGAGAAATGTAAGAAATAATAGTTTCCTTATACATTGTCTTAGTCAGACAACATCTAGAGAGCATCTAGAGAATAGTGTTCAATTCTAAGTGCCACTTGGCCCTCAGAAAAAGGGTTGGCTCATTTTAGGCTCTGCAGTCCATATGGTCTTTGTCTCAACTAAATTCTGTGGTTGTAGCACAAAAGCAGCCATAGATGTGTTAATGAATGGATATGGTTGTGTTCCAGTAAAGATTTATTTGTAATACAAAAGCAGGGGTGCCAGATTTGGACCTGCCCAGTTTTGGAAAATAAACATTGACAAATTTTAGTAGGTTGAAATTGAAGAATGTGTGTTTAAGGGTCTGGAAACCCTATCATGTAAGAAATAATTTAAGAGATCACTAATATTATATTTAGCCTAGAAAAAGATAAATCCTATAACTAATAAAATCGGCTTTAGGACACTCAGGTACAAGATGCCACTCCTTTCTTCATTTAGTAAAATTAATTTTGTGTTGGTCCTCAACCACAGGGCTGTGAAAAAAAATCTATTCTCAGTTTTGTATTATCTGTGAGAAATGCAGAGTTCATAGAATCCAGGAAATTGTTGAAGGGCCTCTGGTCTTCAGCTCACTGAGGTTCTCACCTGAATACCTGTTGCCTAAGACTAGATGGCCAAATCAAATGCAGGTGACTCTGCTGCTCCTGTGATCATTTCTTGTTCACTTGTCACATTTAACCACTTGGTCCTTCACCTAGGTTCCCAAGGCTTTGGTGCTCATTGTTTGTTTGTTGGGCCTGTGGTTTCAGAGCAAGGTTTCAGAAAATCTGCCACTCCGGTATTCCCAGGCTGGGAAGAAAATCTAATTCTCTCTTCATGGGCCCCAGCTACTACCCACCCCTTTCCCTAAAAGCACCTATTCGGAGATATAAATTTGGTGATATGTAAAGCAGATGGTCTCCTTAAAATGCTGCCCAAGGTTTTTTGTATTTTGTTTTTTTAATTTTTTTATTTCAGCATATTACAGGGGTATAAATGTTTAGGTTATGTATATTGCCCTTGTTGCACCTGAGTCAAAGCTTCAAGCGTGTCCGTCCCCCAGACGGTGCACTGCCTAAGGTTTTGCAACTGTGTTTAGACTATTGGTAGTCCCACACGGGCCCTTCTGGGTATCTTGAAACATATTTTAGTATCTGGATAGGGAAATGAAACATATACATATGAAAAAAACTTATAATTCAAGAAAGTGTATGATAAATTCCAAGTAAATCACGGGGGAAAAAAAGAAAATGATATGTGATTTAAAAAGGAGAGATCGTATTCAGGTAGATAAAATTTGATTCCTCAAATCTTTATTTCCAGTGAAGACTTTTACCTGAGCTCCAGACACACACACACACACGTACACACACCCCCCGCCCCCACACACACCTTTTCCTAATATAAGTGTCTCACATTCACCCAAAGTCAATATAGTTTTTTTTGTTTTGTTTTGTTTTGTTTTATTTCAGCATATTATGGGGGTACAGATGTTTAGGTCATGTATGTTGCCCTTGCCTCCCCACTCCCCCCCAAGTCTGAGTTTCAAGTGTGCCCATCTCTTGGATGATGCCCATTGCACTCTTGTCAATATAGTTTTAAAATACAATTCATTACATCCAACCTGTCTGCACCTTATATTTATTCCATTCTAATAATCCCACACTTCTACTCAATCTAGAAACCATCTTTAATTTCTTCCTTCACATCCCACATCCAAGCAGTCATCATCATCAACCAAGTCACGTCTTTCTCCAAAGCATCTCCCATATCTGCCACCATGTTATCCATGTTGCCGTTGCCTTATTTCTGGCCTCAGTTATATCTCACATGAATTTCAAGGAAGTCTCTTATCTGGACTCACTACTTGCACATCTTCTGCCCATTTCTCACACCATTCCAAGCCGCCAAAGTGAGTGTTCTAAAATACAAATCTGATCTCTTTTTCCTACCTGAATCTTAAAGTCTTCCATTGCCTTCGAGCTAAAACTGAAACTTCTTGGCTTGACATATAATATAAGATAACCTCATGATCTGACCCTCGCCTACATATTATTTACTTTTTACTAGTTTTCTTATTACTTGTTATTCCCTACTATCTCTTATTTTTTACTATTCTTACTAACCTGCAGTTGGTTGAATGAGCCATGTTCTCTTTTAACCCACCTCTTTGACATTTCCTCCTGAAGCAGCCATCTCCCCTGACTCTGCAGCCTGACCAACTCCTCCAAAGTGAAGCCTCAGTAGAGCCTCCTGTTTTCTACTCCCACCTCCTCAAGGCTGAAAAAGTACCTCTCCTCTGTGTTCTCCAGCAACCTACACTGTATTTCCTATGGCATTTACCCTAATTGGTAGAAATTATTGATTCTCTTAGCTATTTCTCTCAAGATTATGAGGTACTTAATAATAGGAACAACACCTTTCATCTTGATAACCCTAACACTTGGGAGAGAATAGGAAATAAATTTATTTATGTTATCAAATACTTTTGATCAATGAATGGGTAAAGGCATACTGAAGAGAACCAGGTGCATTAGCAAAGCCTTAAAACTTAGAAAACTGGTCTTCTCAAAATCACCACTAATCTCTATGTTGTTAAATCAAATAGTCAGTTCTCAGATCTATCTACAGGTTTCATCACAATTTGTCCTGGTGTCCACCTTGAAATGTTTTCCTTACTTGACTTCCAGGTCTTTACACTCTTCTGATTTTTCTCCTATGACCCTAGTCACTTCTCAGCCTCTTTCGTTGGTTCATCCTCACATCCTCTTAGATCTATTCTCTTCTCATCTACAGTCAGTTCCTTGTTGATTTCATAGTCTCAAGACTTCACATGCCATCTTTATGTTATCATGCTCAAGTAATCTATCTGTCCTGGACTTCTTCCCTCACTCCAGACGTGTATGTACACTGCCTGATTGACCTCTCTAGTTGGCTCCACAATAGAAATTTCCAACTTAACACTTCTAAAACTGAACCTCTGATCTACCCAAACCCTGTTGCACCTGATCTTCCCCATCAATCAATTCAAATTTCATCTTTCTAGTTGTTCAGACCAAAACACACTTCTAGTCACACTTTTTTTTTTTATTGTTTGCTGTTTATAGGGGTACAGGTGTTCAGGTTACGTATGATGTCCTTGCCCCCCCTTCCCCCCAAGTCCCAGTCCCAAGCGTGTCCATCTCTCGGAGCGTGCGCATTGCACCCTTTGTGTATGCATATATCCGTCCCCTCCTCCCCCTCGCCCCTCCCCCTTCCCCTCCCTCC
>RJWJ010009734.1:0-50650 GCA_004363605.1 Indri indri | reverse complement strand
AAAATGATACTTGCAGTAGAATGTTTATTGAAGCACAATTCACAATTGCAAAGATGTGGAATCAACCCAAGTACACATCAATTCATGAGTGGATTAATAAAATGTGGTATATGTATACCATGGAGTACTACTCAGCCATAAAAAATGAATTAATACCTTTTGCAATGATATGAATGGAACTGGAGACCATTCTCTTACATGAAGTATCTCAAGAATGGAAAAACAAACACCACATATATTCACTATTAGATTAGAACTAACTGATCAGCATTCATGTATACAGATGGAAGTAAAACTCAATGGAAACCAAGCAGGTGGGAGGGAGGAGTAGGGGATGAGTGAAATCAAACCTGAGGGTACAATGTACACTATCAGAGTGATGGACACACTTGTAACTTTGACTCAAGCAGTACAAAAGCAATCCATGTAACCAAAACATTTGTACCCCCATAATATTCTGAAATAAAAAAGAAAAAAAGAAATCATTATGTCAAAAAGATACATGCACGCATATGTTTATCACAACACAACTCACAATCACAAAGATATGGAATCAACCTAAGTGCCCATCAACTGATTAATGAATAAAGAAAATGTGGTATATATACACCATGGAGTACTACTCAGCCACCAGAAAGAATGAAATAATGTTTTTTGCAGTAACTTGGATGGAACTGGAGGTCATTATCCTAAGTGAAGTAACTCAGGAACAGAAAAATGAATGCTACATGTTCTCATTTATATGTGGGAGCAAATCTATGGCTACACAAGGATGCACAGAGTGGTATATTGGATGCCAGAGACTTAAAAGGGGGAAGGGAGGAAGGGGTTAGGGATGAAAAATTGCCTGTGGGATACAATGGACACTACTCGGGTGACGGGTACACCAAAAGCCCAGACTTCGCCACTATATAACATATACATGTAATGGAATTCAACTTGTACCCCCTAAATCTACTGAAATTTTAAAAAAAAGTTTTAGTAAAAAATCTATTCTTTAATTTGAAAGAATCACTCTTATAATAGCATTCTTCAAGGCAGGAAAGTCAGTTAAACAATATATACTCTTGACAAAGCATCATTGATATTCCACCAGGATGATTTAAAGACTGGTTCCAAGGCTGCACAACTATTAATAATACCTTGTCTCAAGGATTATGTTTTTTACTATTTAACTGAGAGGCTGTCAATTGGATCCAATTGAACAAATATCTTTGAGCACCTCTCACATGTCCTATTGTATGCCAGTCCATGTACTATGATGCTTAAGAACCACATATTGAGTGTAATATACAAAGTCCTTGTCTTCCTGTAGCTTTGGGCTAAGAGGGAGATTCAGAAGACATATATTAAATTATTAATTACAAATATGCATCAAAAGAGAAGATACAGGGTGCTATAGAAACATACAGAAAAGGGATTGCATCTTATCTAGATGCTACAGAATGCCCTTTGAGTGCTTAAACTGTGATGTAAAGATTAATTGTTGCTAGCCAGATGAATAGAGGGGCAAGTACATTCCAGTAAGAAGTAAATGCACTAGTGGATTCTTAAAAGAAAGCAAGAATATTGTGCTTAATAAACAAAAAGAAGACTTCCCTAGCTTGATGGGTAGCAGTAGCCTTAGTCTTCTTCTGAAGAGAAGGATGGGGCCAGGTCTGGGAGAGGAATGTATATCTTGGTAAGGATTTCACACTTGGGACAAATGAAAGCAACTAAATAGTTGTCAGTAGGGTTACTAAAAATCAAATTTCACTTTGCAAAAGATCTTTTAAAGCAGGAAGCATGTCCTCACTTTTCTACTTCCACTCTAAGCATAATGCCTGCCACGTATCAAGTGTTCAATTAATGGGGTTGTACACATACTGGCTTTAATATAGAAAACATCTCAAACAGAGCCTTGTCAAACCTAGAAAGGTTAATACTTTGAAGATGTCAAATATTTCAAAGGATGCATGTGAAATTCTCAAGACAAGTTTATCTAATTAAAGATAGTTTAAATTTAGGTCCAAAATTGCTCTTTATCTTCAATTTTATTTTATATCTTGTACTTCCTGATATTCTTTTCAAACTATTATTGCAGACCAAGGATAAGCAAACTACAGATCTGGTCTAATTGCTTGTCTTAGCCCATAAGCTAAGAATGGCTTTTACATTTTTAACTATGAAAAGATCAGAGGAAAATTATTTCATGGTATGTTAAAACCATATGAAATTCAAATTTTGTCTCTATAAATACGGTTTTACTGGAAGACAGCCATGCCCATTCCTTTGCATGTGATCTATGGCTTCTTTCTTGCTATAAACATCAATGTCAAATAATGGCAACAGAATCTGTTTGGCCCAAAATACTAAAATATTTATTTTCTGACTCTTTAAAGGAAAAGTTTGCAGACCTTTGTTGTAGGTGGCATTAAAATTAAGTCTTTAAAGGAACACAGTTTGATTCTTTCAGCTATATGTCCCTGAAATCATTTTTAGTTTCATTTTTTAAATTTATATAATCATCTTTCAGTGAAGAGACATCTTATCCAGAATTTTTCCATTCTTTCAGTGATCTTTAATGCAGATTTTTCATGCTTAACAAAAGTACTACATCATTCTAAGAGTGCTGTTTTTCTTCAGTTTCTTCTTCAGAGCCTCCTTCAGGATTAGGTGGAGAATAAAACTGCCCACCCTGAGGACCACCAGGTTGTATAAGTGTTACTCTTCATAAAATATCCTGAGTTATCAAAGGATATTTTTCCTCTTCTGGTTCTTGTGTGTCAAGACCTTAAAATCCATAGACCATATGTTGGTCCAGGAAAGTAGGGATGAAATAGGCAGCATAGATCCAAAAGCTCCTTGAGAGAAAAGCTTGGAAAGGATCATCTGTGCTAATAAAAAGACCCCAGCCACAGTTGTCCCAAATGCAGTGGCCCACCTGCAAGGGAGCTGCGTATTTCACATATTAACACTTCAAAATTAAATACTTTCAAAAAGATTCTATTGAGATGAAAGGAAGAGTAGTCTTACCGCACCCTCATCTTCACTAAAATGTTTTCAATGTGTTCATTCATTCTTCAACTGCATTTTCCCTGGTAAGGTTAGATTTAGAAAGTCAAAGGTGATAAACAAACAGAAAATCCTTGGGCATTGGATAAGCCATTCTTTTCCTTACTAGAAGTCGATCTCGGCTGTGGATTGTGTGCACCGATGGAATAGATATTAAACATCAGCTCTGAGTCCTACTGAAGTTTGCCCAGTGATTTTTGGAATCCTGAAGGTCAGTTAAAGGAGTCTTTTCTGCAATTTCACTATTCTTAGAGAAAAAGAACTTGTCAAGTGGTTCCAGGTACAGCCTCTGCGGGGAACTGATCCGTGGTCCTACTGGACGTGGGCCCTTACAACAGGCTTAGAGTTGCATCAGGACCATGGACAGGGAAGAATGCACAGTCTGTACCCCACAACCCAACTATCAAGAACGCCTTATTTCATTTCTCAGCCCCTAGAATCATTTTTAAACAAAAAAAAAAAGTTTCTTTTGTTGATCTCACTGAAATATTGTTTTTTTAATCACACTGTGTATGTTAACAGTGTTTACACCTCATATGACAGAATACAGATTCTGAATTTTGACAGAGAATAAATAAGGTCAGTGGTTTGTTGATACCTTATGCTAAAGATACCAACACATGCATACAAAGTGTGAGAATATTCAGCACAAAATAATTTGTCTTTTCAATGAGCAGCTGTAGCTATGTAGGCTCAGTGATGCCAAGCCATTTTTTTCCCGATTTTATTTCTTTTTACTGAGAAAGCAAATCACCCTGCTTATAAGGGGGAGGGAGAATGTTTGAAATCCATTGAATGCATATTTACTTAAGACTTAGGTTATTTCTTTTGCCAAGCAAATTTCCCAAATATAATAGTGATTATAACAACATGCAATATCATCTAAGACAAAGTATCAAAAGGTATCATTGTAATATTATTAGTGCTATTATTAACACTACACACTTTTTATACTTTATGTTTACATTTGCCATATCTTGCTTTAGATAATGTTCTTATGTCACTGTATAGTAGAAACTGAAATCAATTTTCATTTTGTTGTTGATACCAGCATCTCCTATTCTTTTATATAAAACCATGTCTTATTAGTGTAATGTTACTTACACAATCTTAGAAGGGTTTTTTTTTTATGCCCTATTGTCTGAATCATTACGAGAATTTCAATATTGATGTTCCAGACCTACCTATAAAATGTAACTTCTGAATAAGGTAAATATTACAGAGAGAAAATAGCTTCAGGTATTGCCATACTTTAATAGAGCCTTTCACTATTAGAAACTTCTGCCCCCATACCCATAGTAGCCTAAGGCACTGTGGGGAATAAAAAAGGTCACCATATAACTGCCACCTTAAATTTTAATCAATGCATTTATTTTGGGATATCTCTTATCTTCATTTAATGAATGCCTTTGTAACATTTATTGTGATCTGTCAACACCAAGTTTATCACTTGCCCCCCATGTGACTACCATGTACACATCAAATAAATATAATTTTGCATAAATGCTATATACTAAAGGAAAGAAGAAAATAAATAAAAAGAATGCACACTATTGCAAGGATATTCTGTGCAATAAAATTGAGCACACGTGATGTTAAAATGTTAATTGTGGCATTGCTGAATCATGGGCAATTGTGGTAGAAAGAAGCTAATTAGATTAACTTTAATCTTAGGGTCTTATTGAACTAACCTTAAGAAACGTGTGATTGCCTTGTTGAAATGACATTTTAATAAAATGGTATTAAAATTAAAAAAAAATAAATGCATGACAGAATCCCTGTTATTCTACATATTTTCTTTTACCCAGGATGCATCACTTTTACCCAAGGACCACTCTTGCCCCCAAAATTAGAGTACTGAAATATAAGATTTGTGCATTTTGACTATATCCCATATAAAGTTTAGAAGGGAATATACTGCAAAAGATTTTAAACCCAAATTATACAAATTGCTCGAATCTCCACTGGGAATTGCTACAGAAGGATTCCCTAGGCATTGCTTTAAAACCACTAGTCAGTGAGCATTCAATATTCTCTGTTGCAGGCCCCTGGTTTTCAATGGCTTCAAGGAAAAATGAAAGTCTGTCTTGAGGAGTTATTAATGTGGCTTATTTTGCGTGACTTCAGAAATGGAATGAGGCCCACAAGGTAGATGCCTCAAAATGCATTTGAAATATTCAGGGTTCAAAAAGGAAGAGGTTTCTGTTAGGGGAACCCATTTTATTTCATTCTGACTTGCCCGTTAATCTGTAGTCTGTCTTATAGTTTAATCAAGGCTCCTACCAAACATTTGAGTGAAAAATTATCTCTCCTCTTTTATTCCTTCTGACTGAGCTAAAATAGAATGAGTATGTAAACACTGGAATTTCAGTAGTCTTCTCTAAAAATGTATGCAGGCTTTCATGCCTTTCAGTGTGTATGCCCACCAGGCTAAAAAAATTATTTCAGAGTTTTAACAAGTTAAATATATGTAACGAGAGACATTAATAATACTGACAAAAAAAGTCTTCTTCACAACCCCATACCATCAGAGAGCTCTCCATCCCAAACCAACTGTCTTGAAATCCATGCTTGCCTCAAATCCATTTTGAAAATGAAGTAAACAAAGAACAAGTAAATATATCAACTTTTGGAATTCCATAATATTTCTATCTTTTGAAAACAAAATTGAATTATCTTTCTCCATGAAGAGACTCACGATGTAATTAAACTATTTGGCTAATATCCTCTCTATAAAGAGGCACATTAGAAGAAATCATGGGTGTTGGATTTAGATTTGTATTATTTTGATGGGTATGCTTTTTAATTTGTGAGTAATTTATAAATCCTAGATAGTCTACTAAACCTCTCAGAATCTTCTTCATCTGTAAAACGAAGCAAATATAATTTAGCAGCTATGATGATTGAAACAATAAATATTAATACCGATTGTTTGGTAATAAATAGGTGTTTACTTTCTGTTCTTCCCCTTGAAAACTACATACCACTCACACGCATGCTCACACACACACACACACACATACATGACACACATCAAGATCCTATGCAGCCATAAAGGTTGTTGTAAGATTTAAATTGAAAAATGTCACCAGTGCTGAGAACACTCAATGCAGAAACTATATACCCAAATTTAGAATTTGATTTAGAAAATTTACAATTTTGTCCTGGTTTTATTTTTTTTAATGTGGTATAATGTACACAGAATAAAGTGGGCAACTCAAGTGTACATACTGACAGATTTCTACATATGTATATAACCATTTATCCACTAAAAGATCAATAGTTTTAAAATTAAATTCCACTATCTCAGGAAGCTCCAATGTACTTTCTACTACTAGGTACGTTACTCCTCTCCCTTCCACGGATAAATAATATTTTCACTTGTATCATCATCAATTACTCCTGTCTATTCTTAAAAAATCATACCAATGGAATCAAAGGATATGTGTCCTTATGTATCTGACTTTTTGCTAAGCATAATGTCTATGAAATCCATTTGTATTGTGTATATTAGTATTTTTTTATTCTTTCATTGTTGACTAGTAAAATTACCATTTTGATTTAAATGCATATTTGAATGTTTAGGGGAATGATTGAAATGTGGATAAATTTTCTACAGGCTAACTTTCTATACCTTTTCCTGGCACTCATGGAACTCTATTTCTTTTTCATCCTCACTTCAATTTTATCACAGCAGCATAAGGCTTTATTTTCCATTGCCCTTATTACCAGAAAATACCTCTCTCTCTCTCTGCATGTTTTAGCACCTCAAGCTCCATCAATTTCCAAATGAAAACGTATCTTTATTCTCTTGATTATCTGTCTCAATTCCTCTCCCACTCTACTCATTATTTATCACAACAACTTTATTGCCTGACATCATAGAGCAATTCTCAATTAAGTTTGAAGTACAGACATCATACAAAACAAATCTGCTTTATTATGATCTATCATAAAATCACACTTACACCAAGGCTAGGAAAAATATGGTGGTTGATGATGGATAGGGACAAAATCTACAAACTTAACAGGATATTAGAGTACAACTCACCAGTAATAAGCCCTTTCTTAAAAATCCATTTCTTCAAATCCAATCTGAGAATCCCAGAAGGGCCTTACTATTCGGTAATTTTTTTTTTTTTAATGTTTCAGATGAACTCTCTAAACAACTTATTTTAATTGGAGGACATTACCCTTAGGAACATTTAGAGCACATTGAGGGGCTTCAGCTTCAGAAGATGCAATTCACTGAGGAAGTTGCAATTAATTCATCTACCTCCTGGAGGCACTGCTTCACATGTCAAGGTAAGAAATCTCTTACAACGAGAAAGGGGAAGCCGGAAGCAACTGACCATCTGAACTCTCTACTGAACTTTTTTCTTAAATACTTTTTATTTTTCATTCCGGACACATCTCTCAATTTAAAGAGGAATACCAGGTTAATAGATTTTAATAGCTGTCTTGCTCCACCAGTATGTATTAATGAGCAGGAGAAAGACTATGTACGACGAACTATCTGATTGATTTTATGTCACTAGGGAGCTGTACAAACCGAAAGTCATTATTTTCTTCTCTATTCACTGACATTAACCTACAGATAGCATAACAAAGGTAAATTTGTAAAACTTCAAAAATATTTTCACTTAAAATGATTTGTGAGAAGGGAAATGATTTTTTTTTTTTTTTAGATTTTCCTGAAATATTTGTCTAGCCTATAAACATTTTACCAAATAAGCCTTCCAAGAAAAAAATTCAGCCTAGATAATTAAATGATAGCTACCATTTACTGAGCAATTATAATGTTATATGCTTGGGACTATGCTTCACACTGTGTAAATATTATTACAATATATGCAATTTTCATTATAATCTTAAGGGGTATTAATCCACATTTACCTTAAAAGAAAGGGATTCAAAGCTTAGAAATATTAAGCATATATCTGATATCACAAGTTTATGGATATAGTGAATATGAGAGATGGGACTAGAACCCTTGTCTTGTTCTATTTTCAAATGTTCTTTCCAATATCATATAACTATATATCTTCACTGCCTTTTTCGGGTAGGTCAGAGAGAGTGAACAATGTTTTCCAATTAAAATATCTATGGGGATGAATTAAGATTCTAGCCAATAAGGCACTGGAAATTAATAGTATTCTTTTATATCACTGATGCACAGAAATTATAATAGTGTTAACATATCAATGAATTTTTTAAAGAGTAATTTGTTCTTGCTTCCTTAGGGCTAAAGCCTATTTAGCTTGACTCATGTCTCATGCAAAATTAACCACAAATTATTAAGGTGACAAGATATATTTATACATAAACAAGAAGCAGTTTTTGAGAGATTTATTATAGTGGTGTCGGAAATTCTGGGGACCATTAAAATATATGTGAGAGAAAAAGGAAACAAATAAATAACAAAGGAAAAGAAAGAGAAAAGAGACAGAAAAAGGAAGGAAAAATAGATGAAAGAAAAGGAAAGAGAAAAAGAAAAGAGAAGAGATGGAGTAAAGCAGCCAGGAAGAGAATTTTGTTTTTCTCTGGCTGTCAGTTAAGCTTTTCTCTTATTTTTTTTTACCATGTTTCTTTTTGTTGTTGTTTTTTATTTGGTTGTTTTTGGTCTATGTTTGAGAACTGGTCACTTTTTCTGTGAGCTTTCACACTTGGTTTGTCCAATTTCCAAACTCCATTTTATGTTTTTCCTTTGAATTCTGGAATGGGGAAAAATTGAAAGCATTCCCACTTGGAACTGGAACCAGACAAGGTTGCCCTCTATCATCGCTTCTATTCAACATAGTGCTGGAAGTCTTAGCCAGAGCAATCAGACAACAGAAGGAAATCAAGGGCATCTAAATGGGGGCAGAAAAGGTCAAACTATCACTCTTTGCTGATGATATGATTTTATATTTGGAAAACCCCAAAGATTCTACCATGAGACCATGGGAATTGATAAACAAATTCAGCAAAGTTTCAAGTTACAAAATCAATGTACACAAATAAGTAGCATTCATGTATGCCAACAACAGTCAAACTGAGAACCAAATCAAAGACTCAATACCCTTCATGATAGCAACAAAGAAAATAAAATACCTAGGAATATATTTAACTAAGGAGGTAAAAGACCTCTACAGGGAAAACTATGAAACACTGAGGAAGGAAATAGCAGACGACATAAACAGGTGGAAAACCATACAATGCTCATGGGTTGGCAGAATCAACATTGTCAAATTGCATTTTATACACAGTGCTTTGCTAGCTCTGTGCTAAGTTTCACCATTTCCAGTTAAAGCTATCCCCAAGTTCTCATCTTAACCCTGATTTCTAATCTTTAATCTACTCTTGCTCTGAGACTCTGCCTTTTATTCATTCTAGCTGTGTAGAAATTGCGATACATTTGTTGTTTAGCTAGTCTAAATTTGCAGTAGAATGTGTTTTTCTGTGTATTTAAGATGATGGACTGAAACTCTTAATTTTGTAGATGAGAATAGTGAAGTTTTATGAACATTAAAACATTTATTCTAGAGTGGTCCAACAACAGGTGGCATAACTAGGATTTGATTCTAGACCTCACTGTCCCAAAGCATGAAAAAGAACAGTTCCTCTGGGTCGATCCAGTCTAGATATTCTGCTGCCAGCCTAATCCTCAAAACTAAGTTTTAAGAAGATCAGAAATAAATTATGTGCTTTGGGTTTGGAAGTATATGATTGGATTCTCTTCACTTATGGAATGGAACCATCCAGTTCCACTGGCATTGTTCGAGAGGAAAATATAATGCATAATGACATCTTTTCAGTGTACCTCTACCATAGCCCTGACTATAACACACTGTAATATAATGTGTATATTTTCAGTATTTTGAATACAATGAGATCCTTGACATCATCTACATATCCACCATCTTTAGCACAGATCCTGCAACAGAAAGTGTTCATTACATGTTGGGTCAACAGAAGACTAAACAAACAAATGAATGAAGAACTGAATTAATTCTTTTCAAAACTCAGTATGTCATGATGTAGTCATAGATAATGAGGTCACATTTCACATTTATTGTTATCATCACTCTCGCCCTTTAAGAATCCATACATATCTTTCTTCCTTCAGACTTTCGTTACAGCCCAGTGTGTTACCAGTTTTCTAGACCTTCCAAAGACACTAAAATCCTCCTCCTCCTTCTTTAACCTTTATGTCACTCCAGCCCATTATCTTCACTGAAAACAGAGTTAATTTTCTGAGGCACACTCAGACTGAGTTACTCACCTGCTTTCAATGGCTCATAGAAAAAGTCAAGCTCTTTAACAAGACCTTCAGGGTACTCAACAATCTCCATTTTGCTTTTCTTCCCAGTGCTACTTCTTGCAAGTTTTATTAATTATTTTATTCTACTCTAACATGAACTGCTGACTATTCCTTGAATGATCAGCCCTGCCTTTGGTCTTTGTACAAGCTACTCCCTTGGTCTGAAATAGCCTTCATGCCCCCTCTTTGCCTGAGCTATTCCTATTCTCTGTTTTTAAATTACAATTTAAGTTTTCTCCTACCTTGAGTGGACTTCAAGGTTCTCTTTTTTGCCCTTCTGTATAAATTGGCACATATTACTCTCAGATAATTTATCTTCCACCCTATCGTAACTATATTTATTTGTATATCCCTACTCAGCCCCCATGTATACCTTTAGGGAAGAAACAACTTTACATTTTTTATTCAGTTTTTCGATTCCCACTTTGAAACATTGAAACTAAAACATAGAAGGTTGTCTTAGTCCATTTGTGCTGTTATAACAAAATGCCATGGACCAGGCAGCTTGTAAATAACAGAAATTTATTTATTTCTCACAGTTCTGGAAGTGGGGAAGTGTAATATCAAGGTACCATCAGATGCTGTGTCTGGTGAGGGTCTTTTTCCTGCTTCACAAATGATACCTTTTCACTGCATCCTCATGCAGTCAAAGGAGCTGGATCGTTCTCTGGGGTCTGTCTCTTTTCTAAGATCACTAGTCTAACTTATGAGGACAGAGCTCTCGTGAACTGATTACCTCCCAAAGACCCCACCTTCTAAAACCATCATGCTGGAGATTAGTTTTCAACATATAAATTTGAGGGGGAAAGCACAAATACTCAGACCATAGAACAGGTATTCAAGACATACTGATGCCACTGCATAAGAAAAATACAACATGACAAAGCTAAAAGGCCCGACCAGCTCATCAAGAGTTCAGTCTCATTCCCCCGTCTCTAATTCTTGACTCCCTCCTGAGAAAGTAACTGAAAGCTCAGTTGGAAATTTGCTGTCTGCTTTAATTCTTGAGTGTCCAGTTCACTGATTGTTTCCACTCCTTCCGGCACCCCTCACTTGGGCCTTTATAAAAATGCCTGCTGTGTTCTATCCTCTCCTCAGCCAAATGTGGACAGAAATCCTAAGACTGAAGCAATAGATCACCTGCCACATAAATCAGTGCAATACTTGTTTTGTGCTATTAGACTTGCTTATTTCCCAGGAACTCTGCCCAGCAGGGAGTGGGGTTTGTGGACAATGACTCTGTACACCTACCTACATGTATACAGCGAAAACAATAAGAATATCTAACATCCTAAACAGACTATAAAGAACTGTTCAATTAGAACTTTGTTACTTACATTGTTGGCTATGTGAAGGATACACTTGCAATCATTTGTAAGAACAGCTGCCATTTATTGCATACTTACTATGCATCAGTCTTCAAACTGAGAGTTTTCTCCATGGTAGCTTATTGTTAGTCCACACCCATGAAGTAAGATGGCATGATATAAACATCGTGGCTAAAAATAACATACCTCTGAGAGGTTAAGAAACTTGCCTGATGTCCCATAACTAAGAGGGCCAGAAATGGGGTTCGAATACAGGTTGTCTGATTCCAGAACCTTGCTCTGATAATTATGCGATGCTGTCATGTTGAAGAAAGTGCAAAGAGGCTGCCAGATATACCGTTTTTCTGCTTTGACCTGTGCCTTTTTAGATTGACAATCATTTGCTCAAAATCATCCAACTGATAGGAGCAGCTGAGAAAGGATGTAAACAGAAACATAGTGCAGGTGAAAGAAAGGCATCATTCTTATTTTCTAGCACATGATGATGGATTGTTAGAAGAGCATGACTACATTTAAATGAGTTAGTTAACATCAAATGTTAAGGATAAATAACATTAAATGACTTAATGCTTTTAAAATTGTTCTGCAATGTTGTATATATTTCACATGCAAGAAGGAAAATAAATGTCTTGCAGAATAGCAAACAAGATATACAATCAAAAGTAATGTCCTCATCACCTGGCAGATATTTCTGCATGTTTCAAATAATGTAAAATGAGAAATAAGGCACACTATTATTTGAGGTAACATCAAGTAGTTGACATAGCTTCCACTTATCTGATGTACTCAGCCCCTCCATTTCCACAATTAAAGTCTGCCTCTCTCTAAAATATGTTGGGTAAACACGCCACAGAAATTTCTGCTTGCTTTCTTCTAATTTTGGAGACATTCAATAAACAAACATGTTTCTCTTTCATCCATTGCTATGAAAATGATTATTACTAGAGATAAAAAAATTATAATGTCATTTATGATTTTAATTGAACACACAGAACTAGACAAAATAGGAGGTATTATATAAGTCATTATTCTATCAATTGATAATAGGACTTGATTCACTATTGTATATTATTTTTGCCTCAAAAGGAAAATTTGGGGTAAGAGATTACCCTCAATTATCTGTTTGGTTAGGATCCCCATTATTCAGCATGTCACTTTACTTCATAAAGACCAATTTAGCTTCCCTGTCTACTCACCTACTCTTATCCCTGAGGCACTGTCCTGAAGAGCGGGCTGTTGAAGACAGGGACAAAGGGTTGCATGATGGCCACAGGTCACAATGAGCAGGAGAGGATAAAAGGGGTCCACCAGCTGGTTTAGGCCTGTTGGAGGCTCCAGAGGGATAGGAGCCCTTGCTTGTGGCATTGTGGCAGGAGGTGGTCATGAACATGGGTGTTAGACTGGGGATAGATGGCTCCTGGGCACACCCAACACCCTGGAGGGTACACTTCTGGGTTCAGCCCCAAACTCCTTGCACCCCTGCAGTTGCTCAGGGGCCTCTCTCCCCCACCTGCCAGTGAAGCAGGGAATGCAGAAAGCCCTGAGAGGTGTGGTAAGGAAGGCGTGGTAGAGCCAAGAGGAGCTGTCTTCATAAAAGACAGACCTGAGCATCAAATCTGTTATGTTATTACACAGCCCAATGCCATGTATAATACCTCCATGGGGAAAGTGCAGTGACAATTGTACATGGGAGGGTATATTATACTCAAGCGCACACTGATGTTTGAGAATAACTTTAACAAGATCAGCAAAACAGACGTGGCCCATGTGCACAGCCACATCCACATGGTGACTGTGAGCATTGTGTCTTACTATGTCCAGCACTAGCCTTGCACTACCTGATGTCATGTCGCTGGGTGGACTGGCTGCAAGCTGTGAAGAGCACACCAGAGGTGGCTGTGACATCCAGAGAAGAGGCCACAAGCTAAGTAAAACCTTAGCACTAAACTAGGTTGTTTCCATTGAAATTAGTAAAAATATTCTCCCGTGATACTGAAAAGCGGTAGGGCTTCCAGAAATTTGCCACTGGTTGCTCTTTTACTTTTCAGCTGTGTGCAAAAGATCTTTTTGTTTATTGGAAAAGCCTCATTTACCTCTTGATATAACTAGAGTTTTACAGCAGCACCTAGAGCATCCCAGCTGTAGACCATGGATATCCTGCGTTTGAGACAGGGGACAAGAGACTAGCAGTAAGTCCCTGCAGAGACTCTGAAGGATGGGACCAGGGAGCCTTGGGAAACCAGACAAAAACTGCTTCCATAAAGCCTTTTATGTTATCTTAGGTTCACCTGGAAGGTGTATTGCATGTCAAAGGATTCAGGGCCATATGAGCCACCATTCAGAGGCCTTGTCGTATTGGAGAGGCTCCCGGTGCTTCTCCAAAGTGTTCTCGAGGGCTGAATTCTGGAGATTCCTTTAATGTCAGTTCCATCTCTTATACCCAATGTTGTACTACCCTAAGTAGTATCCTGATCATCTAGTCTATTTTTAAATACTTACTACCCCAACCCAGGCAGTCTGATCTGTGGTGGGACATTTTTAACTATTAGAAAGTTCTACCTTTAAGCATAATCTGCTGAGCTGTGACTGCCATGAATAGATTTTTGTATACAGCAATGACAGTGCAACATGTTAGTGCATATGTACAATTTTTTATTGGCTATCAAAATGTAAATTGTGTATTCCCCTTAACCAGCAGCCTCACTCATAGTAATCTATTCTGCAGAAATACTAACACAACTGTAGAAAAGAAAGTGTATCTGGATGTCCACTGATGAATCGGCACTGGAATTGTTCTAGGAAAACTGGAATGGTCATTGTGGGAGGTCCTCTATCCAGGTGTCCCACATCCTATGGGAGATAGGATTCAATGATCTCAGAGATTTTTCTCGTCACATGCTTTTGAGTTGTTCTGCTGTAGAAGAGCGGGGGAAAGACCTTTCTGATCTTGTTTTCTCTATGTCGATTGTTTTTCCTCCCCCCTCTGCCCAGGCATGGAGCTTTATGGAGAAAGAAATCAAGCTCGGGTCAATATTAGGACGCTTCACATGGTCCCTGAGGTGTTTGAGAATGCCTCTTCTGGAGGGGAAGGGATCTAACAGACAGATGCAGGACAGAGAAACAGTACTGGCAGGAGCAGCTTTCCTGGGTCCAGGAGGTAGCAGAGCCAGCGAGACCTTGCCAGATACTTCTGACACATGCACAGAGGGTCTTATCCTATTTGTAGCAAATACTGAAGACAAGTCGTTGTCCTCAGAGGGCACTTCCAGCCTGCCCACAGGACCATCCATGCATGTGGAGATCACAGGAGCATACACAAATGGCAAGTCTGTTGCAGAAACAGCTCAAGGTCCAATAATGGAACCCCTCGCCTCAGCCTTGCAGAGTGAAGTTTACATGAAGAACAGGATGGAAGCCAGAGGCTGTCCCAACCCAATGCTGAAGGTCAGAGAAAAAGAAAGGAAAAAGAAATGCCAAGAGAAGCCATTGTCATCACCATGAAACTAGGGAAGACAAATCGATCGACTCTAACAGCATCCTCCTGTTGGTCCTTAGCTTGCTGTGCAGCCACTAGGGATGAAAAAAGGAGAAAACCCAGAGTACCCAGTGAGCAGAAGACACAGAGCTCTTCTCACTACAGAAACACTGGCCTCAGTTCTACTGAAGAAGAGTGTAGATCATCTCCAAAGTTTGGGAGGAACTTATCTCCAACTAGTTCAGAGTTTTAAACAAGAGGCCCAACAGGATTTACTCTTTCTTGATTAATTTCAAAGCCCACCCTAGACAGTAGTCCTAGAATCTGCAAGTAAGAGACCCAGGAAGATCAGCTCTTTCCGGAAGAAACTCAAAACTCTCCCTACTACACAAACTAAAGTCTCAGGTCCTGAACATAGAGACTCAGAAGGATTGGATCTTTATTAAAGTATCTCAAAGCCCATTGCACTGCATGTGGTACAGAGGTGGACACCATGTCTAAGGCTGGAGGAAAGCAACATGAAGAATATTATGCAGCCAAGAGAGTATGGAGAGGAGTGACAGTCACTGGTGCCATGATATCTGAGACCAAGGAGACAGTAACCTTTGAATGCCATCCAAAAGTGAAGCCATAGTGTGTGGGCACTAGGACATTTACAGCTTAAATTCCTTAAACTGTAAATAAATATAGACAGATTAAATAATACATTCTCATGAAAAGACTAATTTGAAATTGCTGTGCTCTGTGCCCCATCCCCTCAAAAATTACTTTGGCATAGGAATAAAACTGTAAACTCAAACCCATGTTGCTCACTGAATTTAAGAGAGGTACTCAAATTAACTGTCCATACTTGATAATCTCCTATTCCCCAGTCTCTACCTTAGCTCCTTATCACTCAGCTGCAGTTGCTCAGTGGTGAATGCTAGAAGTAACTTTTAGAAAGGTTAAATATCTGAAGCTGTTTCAATGAATCATGAGTATTTTGATTTTTTGATTTCTAGGTTGGCTCAAAACCATGCTGAATGATTGTAGTCATAAAATAGGATTCCTAATAAGGGATTAAAATGAAAATCCTATTTTGGTTGCCAGTGAAATAGGTTTTTGCACTAATTAGACTATTTTAGGAAGTATTAATTGGTATTCTCTGTAGGTATTTCTCTGATGCTGCCTTTGTAAGAGATGGACGCTTTGCTGATATAATTTCAAGAACTTCACAAAGCTTTTCATTCCATTAGATTCACAACACATGAAACACTGGCAACTCACACACATGACCATGCACACAAGCTCACATTCATAGGCACACATGTGTGTGTATATACACAGTCCCAGTTTGGTGATGGCTGTAACTCTACCTTGAAGCACATGCCCTGTTATTCAATTACAATTACTTTTAAGAACAGGAAAATATGTTATTACATCGTGGGTGCAAAAGTAAAAAATTGCCAACTTTCATTGGGCATGGAATACAGTATGATATGAAGGGAAGAACAGGGACTTTAGAATCAGAGAGACCTGGGTTGGAATCCTTACTCCATTCATAGGGGAATCCTTGAGTAGGGAATATATCCTAGGCCTGAGTCCTCAGTTGTTGTGATAATTAAATCAGATAACTTATCTAAAGCACATTAAGTATACTGAACCACACATATAAGGGGGACATCAAAAGATTATGTTCCTCCTTTCTATTCAACTGCTTAAATTCATGGAGCTGGTGTGCTAGATGTAGTGATAGCAAGATTTCATGGAATTTATGAAAAAAAAAGGGAATAAGTAACCCCAGTGGAGGCTGACAAATCAGAAACAGATTCTTCTGATTACATATATTTTCTACATCTGAATATGACAGAAATTTGAGAGTTAAATTGAGAGTTAAGAGACTGCTAAAATACCTAAACCTAAATTATTTGTTCTTTTTCTGTTTGGGGTGAGCTAAAGAAAACTTGAAAAAAGCTGGAGTAGAATAATGGAAACTCCATCAATGGAATCTCAAAACTGTCCTATCTGTCTCCATCACCACTACTTGGATATTGCAATAATGCAGACATGAAATGATGCTAATGATCACCTGCTGAACCCAATTTCTCCCACCATCCCCAGCCAAATCATTCCTTACATGACTGCTAAAATGTTATTTCAAGATAACTTACTTCACCATTTCTCTTGTCTACAAAATGCATTCCAACATTTTTCTCATCAAAGTATACATGAAAAATGATATGGGTATGTATGGCACATGAAATTAAAGGGTGACATTGCCATGGATGTTGTAAGCTCCTGTGAACAAACTCAAGGGTTGATTTTTTGTTTGTTTGTTTCTTTGTGCCTAGCCATCTTTCTGAGGGCTATTTTTGAGAGTCACTATCCCTAACTTCCTTCAGTGATTAATAATTATGAAAAGACAAAATATAGGAGCTAATCTTCACTGACTGCCTCACATGTGTTAGTTAATATGCTGACTGTATTATACATACTGCTTTGTTTCATCCAACAGACACTCTCTGAGGAATGTAACATACTCATTTTACTGATGAGAAAAATTACACATGCGAGTTATCTGAAGCAGCAAGATGGTTACATATTCTGATTTGGCACTAAATTGAAATCTCCAAAATATTGACCTGGGAATTCAACTCAGGCAATCTGTCAAGCCCCCTCTGTAAAATAACATAAAACTTAAGAAAGGTTAGTGTGGATATTGAGTTCCTTCACTATTCCATGCCCTTCCTTTGCCAATGTTTCATCCTATCAGGTTATCGCTGAAGAATGATTCCTGGAACTATTAATAAACACAAGATACCAAATACATCCCATCCCAGTAAGAGCCAAATATCTAAGAAAGGCAGCCTGAGACACTTTCAATTTCCTTACTGGCCACATCAAATCACTGTCATATATCCAACACTCCTTCTTCAAACGTTTGCCTGATAAACAATATCTCCCCTATCCTCTATATTTGCTTTTGTTTTTCTGGACTTCTTTCTTCTGCTTTAAATAGTGAAAATGTAAATAGAATTCATAGGGGCGTGGCACACGATTACAAAGTACAATGAAGTATTTGAATCCTATTTCTGCTATGCATGTTAGCTATTTCTCTCATTTCCTGGTCACCTGAAAATACAATCATCTTATAGTACAGCATTATGCATGTTATCTGCAAATATGCTAAATATGTCAGGACCAATAACATAGCCTGTCAAATCCACTGGACCTCTTTCATTTTGTGTGAAATCTCTGTGTGTGTGTGTGTGTGTGTGTGTGTGTGCACATGTGTATGTTTTGTAAACCCAAACTGCAATCCAGTGCCTTCCCTCCCTGCCCCCCGACCACCTGTGGAACCAGCAATCTTAAATATTATGTGATCAACAAGGAAAAAAACAACAGAATTAACCCACTTCTCATGCAGTGTGTTAATAGAAAATTAAAACAATTTCAAAACAGAACAAAAGGAAGAGAAATTGAGAGACAAATCATACAATATTTATCCTACTTATTTCTGAGCTCTGTTAGCAAAAGGTATAAAAATAGTAATTCAGGTCAATCTCCTTAATTATAGATAAATACTACTTTAAGAACAATGACTAAAGAGGCAACATTTGAAAAATGTTGTGCAACAATCTGTTAATTAATTAATATGACAAAAACCTCAACTGTAATTTTAATTCTTGATCCTCAGATATAGAATAATTTTTCTTGTGCTTATTTAATTTTATTCAGATTGTTCAGTTTAAGACAAGAAATGTTTTAAAATATCTTAGTTTTCAAAAACAATAAGATAAAGAGATAAAAGAACTTTGATAACCAGCCTTGAAAAGACTTAAAAAACATTATAATAAAAAAAGGAGAAGAAATTAAAAATGTGTGTGAATGCAGATTGGGCATTTTTAAAACTCTTCCATGAAAAGAAGGCTCATTTTCTCATCATTGTCTTTTTTCCCTCTCCAGATCACATGGTTTCAGTTTTCTAAGAAAGAACTGAGTTATTGGTTAGAGAGAGAGAGAGAATCTAGTCCAAAGGAAAAGGGCATTTTAATCATATGTACCTTATCATGGATCGTGTTTTAGGCAGTGAGTTGTTTGTTGTTGCTGTGATTGCTTTTAGTCTCTTCTTCATAAATTCTTTGCCTAGGCCAATGTCTGTCAGAGTTTGTCCAACATTTTCTTCTAGAATTCTTATGATTTCATGCCTTAGGTTTAAGTCTATTATCCATCATGAGTTTCTTTTTGAGAGAGGTGAGAGGTGTGGATTCTGTTTCAGTCTTCAACATAGGGCTATCCAATTTTCCCAGAACCATTTATTGAACAGGGATTCTTTCTCCACTGTATGTTTTCATTTGCTTCATCAAAAATCAGACGGCTATATGAGGATGATTTTACATCTGGATTCTCAGTTCTGTTTCATTGGCTTTGTAGTATAGCTTCAAGTCTGGTAAACTGATGACTCCCAATTTGTTCTTTTTGCCTAATGTTGCTTTGGCTATACAGTGTCTTCTCTAGTTCCATATGAAGCATATAATTATTTTTTCTAGACCTGTGAAAAATAATCTGGTATTTTAATAGGGATTGCATTGAATCTGTAGATCACTTTGGGTAGTATAGGCATTTTAACAATGTTGATTCTGCCAATCCATGAGTATGGTATGGTTTTCCATCTGTTTACATCCTCTGTTATTTCCTTCCTCAGTGTTTTGCAGTTCTCCCTGTAGAGGTCTTTCACGTCCTTAGTTAAACATATTCCTAGGTATTTTATTTTCTTTGGTGCAATCGTGAAAGGTATTGAGTCTTTTATTTAGTTCTCAGCTTGACTGTTGTTGGCATATATGAATGCTACTGATTTGTGTACATTGATTTTGTAACCTGAGACTTTGCTGAATTTATCAATTCCAGTAGTCTCATGGTAGAATCTTTGGGGTTTTCTAGATATAAGATCATATCACCAGCAAACAGTGACAGTTTTACCTCTTCTTCCCCCATTTGGGTACCCTTGATTTCCTTCTCTTGTCTGATTGCTCTGGTTAGGACTTCCAGCACTATGTTGAATAGAAGTGGTGATAAAGGGCAACCTTGTCTGGTCCCCATTATAAGTGGGAATGCTTTCAATTTTTTCTCGTTCAGTGTGACATTGGCTGTGGGTTTGTCATATATGGCTTTTATCATGAGGTAAGTCTCATGGATGGCACATCTGAACTTTAATTTTTCTCATCCATAAAATGGGTATGATAATAGTTGACACACAGGGTTCTTGTGATATTAAAAGTGTATATTTCTCCATATTTGACCCTCTAATGGTTCCACATAATGCAAAACAAACCTGTTAGCATGGCTTAAGAGATACATGACTGGCCCCCAACTTAACCTCTCTTATGATCTTTACTCCAACTTTACTATCATTTTGCCACACTGTCCTTTGTGAATCTCTCATGCACTAAGTTTGCTTCTTTCTAGCATTTTTGTTTCCCACTTCTTGGGACCTTCTTTCTGGAAATCTGTGTATGGCTGGCCTCTTTTTATGATTTACATTTCAGATCACCTCTTGAGATGCAACTTCTGATCTACGAATAAGTTAGTAATCTCTGCCTCATCATTTTCCTAGTTTATTGTCCTGTTTATTTTTTTGCAAAGTGATTACCAAAATATTTAGATCATAAAGTCTTTGATAGAAGGGGCCTCGCCTATATCTTTCACTGTTTGTCCTTACTGTTGGCATATAATAGGGGTATATTATATTTCAGTCAAATGAGTCATATAAAAGGCTAGCACATAGATTAGAATACCATAGGCATGGAATAAATACTAGACCCCTCCTTTCTATGTGCTCTTTCTGACTGCATAATAGTGGCTCTGAAATTATGCAATTGAAATATAGATGATCTCTATAACAAGAAGATAAGGAGATAATAAAATAGAAAAAGAAGGTGCACACATACAAATACACACACACACAATTTATAGAACTGAGAACAGAGACCAGTTCTTCTAACTCTCTGAGTGCCTTCAGTCCCTATAATGATAACATTAAATGTTTGAGGGAGAAGATATCTCTAATGTCTCCATTTAATTTTATTTAGTAAAACCTATTCTGCCTTTGCACAAAGAGGAAATTAAGACAGATATGGAAATTTAAGTATACATCAAGATCATCAATAGTTCTACCTTGTATTCTGGAGATTGGTGCAGTTATAAGAGACAGTGTTCTTGATTTTTATTATTTATTTTTTAAATCTCTTTTGTAGGTTCTTCTTTTTTCTAGTTTTCTATTAAAGTTGGTTAATCTTAGTTTACTTTCTCAGCATAGGACTGAATTTTTTGTTGTTGCTTTATATATGCCTAACATTTCTTCCTCCTGAGAATTCTTCCTTTTTCAGTCCATGTAAGTTTGGGGGCTATCAGAGGTGAGACCCTGCTTCCTTGCCCATGATTTGGTAGCTTAGAGGGCTTCAAGACTCTAGACACAGTGAAAGGTCTGGGACTGGGAACATCACATAAACCAGAAGAGAGTCCTGGAACAAGTTTCATTCATTAAATAAACCATTACACTTTACAAGTTTTTACTGAAATTTTCTATAAACAACTATTCTTCATATTCAGAGGAATCATTGTGTTATCTAAAAGGATTGGTTTCCCAAAAATAGAATGCATTATTATTTCCAAAAACAAGAGATTCATCCTCCTACTCCTACCTTGGCCATATACTCACTTCTGGAACAATGAATGGGAAAGGGAGTGTCACGTCTTTGATAAAATGAGCTATAAGGGGATTAGCCTGGCACTGCCATATAGAGAGAACTACCAGAGCATAGAGTCAACCCACAGGAAAGTAGGACTGAGAGAGAGAAGGAATAGAGTTTCCTAGACAAATTATTTGAGCATGTGGGTTCATCCAGTTGTGAAGACAAAAACAAATCTGTATTTTTAAGTTCCGTAATCCAGTAAATTCCCACCCACCCCAATTTCTGTCAACTTAATCTATTTCTAGTCACAGTCAAAAGAATCTTGACCAACACAGCCCTCTTTCCTTTCACTCTACAGAATTACTCTGGCCTCATTCACCACTTAAGAAGATATAATAGTGGCTCTTTAGATATGAGGTAATTTGAGTAACTTTTATATGGGATGTTTTGGATAGTATTTAGTCTTTTATTTAACATGGTTTAAATAGTAGAGAACATTTTATATATTCCCAATAGTGCACCCTGACTTTTTCACATAAATGTCATTAAAACCTCAAAATAAAACAAAACAAAAATAATAAAACACAACAACAACAAAAATTGACCTGGTTCGAAAGACTTACTAATTTTATCTTACTTCTGCAAATTCCCCAGTTATTTTTTTATTGCTAACAGCTCTGATGTAAAACAAGTTTCTGTTTTGTATGTACAAATTCCCCTATTTTTCCTATAAAATTTTTATTATTATTAACCATAAACTGTTTTTTCTATCTGATCATTCATTCATTTATTCTTGTTACAAGCATTTATTGAATATCCACTATGAACAAGGCAATATGCTGGATAACAGGTTGAAAATTTCTAAAACTATGGTGAAAAATTTCTAAAACTATATATATTGAAAAGAAAACCAAATAGTTGTTCACATTACCACAGATGGTCCAGGAATGGAATTTAGCTTCTTGATTCCCCTCACAATGCTCCTTTTATAATTAAAACATATTTCATTTATGTAGTGACATTGATTTTTCTTCACTAGGTTAGATGGAAAGAATAGTCTGTATTTTTTGCCTAGGAGTAGCAAAAATTGCTCAAACATCAGCTTACTATGAGAGAGGGGAAGGGATCCCTTCCAGTGAATAGATTATCTCAAGAATATACAAAAATATCATTCTCATTTACTAGAACTCAGCTATGGAAACATGTTTACTTCATCAAAGAAAGCATTTAAAAATTAAGCTTCTTTTAAAAATATCCATTTTACTAATTGAGAAGAGAATTAATTGCCAACAACATCTGACAATAACAACATTGCCGGCTTTAATCAACTTTTAAGGAAAGTGCTAAAATGGCTTAAATTTTCTTGGTTATATCCAGACATAAAATTGAAAAAGAAATGGGCTTATCAAAAAGTGGGCAAAGGACATGAACAGAAACTTTTCAAAAGAAGACAGAATAATGGCCAAGAAACATGAAAAAATGCTCAACATCTCTCATCATCAGGGAAATGCAAATCAAAACCACAATGAGATATTACTTATCTCCAGTGAGACTGGCCTTTATCAAAAAGTCCCAAAACAATAAACGTTGGTGTGGATGCTGAGAGATAGGAACACTCATGCACCGTTGGTGGGACTGAAAACTAGAGCAACCTCTGTGGAAAGCAATATGGAGATACCTTAAAGAGATACAAGTAGATCTACCATTTGATCCAGCAATCCCATTACTGGGCATCTACCCAAAAGAACAAAAGACATTCTATAAAAAAGACATCTGCAGTCAAATGTTTATACCATCACAATTCACAATTGCAAAGATGTGGAAACAACCCAAGTGCCCATCAATTCATGAGTGAATTAACAAAATGTGGTATATGTATATCATGGAGTACTATTCAGCTATAAGAAACGACGATGATATAGCACCTCTTGTATTTCCCTGGATAGAGCTGGAAACCCATTCTATTAAGTGAAGTATCCCAAGAATGGAAAAATAAGCACTACATGTACTCACCAGCAAATTGGTTTAACTGATCAACACCTAAGTGCACATATAGGAATAATATTTATCGGGCGTCGGGCAGATGGGAGGGGGGAGGAGAGGATGGGTATATATATACATAATGAGTGCGATGTGCACCATCTGGTGGATGGTCATGCTTAAAGCTCTGACTGGGGGGTAGGGGTGAAGGGCAACGTAACCTAAACATTTGTACCCCATAATATGCAGAAATAAAGTAAAATAAAAAGAAACGGGCCAGATATAAAGAGACCTTGGGCCTTGTCTCAGTTTTTCATCTGATGTACTGTGTGACCCTTGGGAAATCCAACTTCTGAGCATCAGGATTCAGCTAGTCTAAACATCTCATTTCATATGTGCAAGGGATGACACTTCACATTTTGTTAAATTGAGAAGTTTGCTCACTTAGAACCCAATATCAAATTGTCAAATAGGGGGTTACACAAATAGTTGTAATCATCATCCCCTAAGCTTGAGATTCATTCATTCATTCACTCATTCATTTTTGCTCTTTTCATTCAGTCAGTCCATTCATATATTCCATTCACACTGGATAAATAAAATAAGCTTTTTTTATAAAGGATCCAATAGTAAACAGTTTAGCCTTTGCAGGATATATGATCTCTCAAAATGACCTCAATTCTACCATTGTAACAAGAAATCAACCATAGATAATATATAAATAAATAGGAGTGGTTGTGTTCGAACAACATTATTTAGAAAAGCAGGTGAAGAGATAGCTATCGACTGCAACGCTGCCCCCTGCTTCAAATAAACAAAAAAAAACAAACAGATACAAGTGCAGTTTAAGTTGAGCGATAGCATTTTTACATGATTATTCTGTTTAATACATACACACACACACACAGAAATCTCATCCATTCAATATACAGAAAGTAGCAGAAAATAAGAAACAAGTTCCATATTCTTACAGATTTTAAATTTTTGGCGTGAGAAGAAATTTGACAAACGATTACAAAGTATATGAGTGAAATAAAGACAAATAAAGCCCAGTAAATGTATAGAGAGTGACAGATGCTTTTTTAAATAGGTTAGCTCTGAAGTTCTCTATGATAGGTGACATTTGAGCAGAGACCTGAAGGGAGTGAGGGCATGCCCCTTACAGAGAGCTGCAGAGGAGTGTTCCAGGGAGAAGAAAGACAACACTTAAAAGCTCTGGGATGGAAATGTGCTTGGCATGTTAACAGAAAGATCAGGAAGGTAATGTGACTGAGGCCACAAAGCAAGCATATACCGTGATGGAGATGAGGTCACAATGGCAGCCCTGCAGCAAACCAAAGGGTTCCTGCAGGCCATGGTAAGGAGTCTGGTTTCTAGTCTTAGTGAGCTGGGAAGCCAACAGAGAGGTGAGCAAAGGAATTACACGATCTCACTTATGTGTATTTCTAAAAAAAAGAAAAAAATCGCTCTTGCAGCTGTAATGGGTGTCAGGGAGGAGACAAGATGACAACTTAAATGTCAATCACTTAGTTCAGGTAACAGATTACATAGTAACAGGAACCGGGACGATAGTAGAAAAAAGGATGACAAAAGTTTGGGTAAATGTTCAAGCTAGATATTACTAACAGATACCAAAAATGAATTCAGAGGTGTTAAGAAACTTAGTTAAAAGAAAAAGGAAGTATCAGAATCCATGATAGCTTTAGTCCCAAAATCTGATTGACAAGAATGCTTTCTATTAAACCCTTTCTCACTCACTCGTGTATTCAAATGCAGGCAAGTGGTAAGAAAATGCATTGTTCTGAAATCAACCCATCCCCCCAATTTTCTCCCCCTAGCCATGCAACAATTTTTCTGTTTTCTGAAAGAATTATTGCCTATTACTTTTTGGAGCACATGATATTTGGGAAAATGGGGAGATTTGGTGCAAAGAGGGCAGAGTACAAAGATATTTAAGAAAGGCCTTATAGCTCTCGCTCTCTCTCTCTCTCTCTCTCTCTCACACACACACACACACACACACACACACACACACACTCCACCTATTGCTCCAGTACACTCCCCTTGAGGTTATAGTCCAGTTTGAGAACATTCGTTTTGTAGAATATTGTTGATGCTACCACCCTTCCTAATCCAGCCAGTTTACACCTTCCAATTTCACCCAGTGACTCCCAGAATATTGTTCTAGTAAGTATTAGGCTAGAATAGAGCCAATGATCACAGCCAGTAGTTGGTGAAGTGAAAATTCCGACTGGAGCAGAGACCAGAGCCCTGAAGCAAGAACCAATCCCAGCACCAAGCTCGGCATAGCAGAGCATCAGCTGACTGACAGGACTAACAGATCTTATTTTATTTTAATTCTGGTTAATTCATTAATTTGGTCAACACTTCAGTATTCAATGTATGGGAACCCTGTGGGAATCATACTTATTTCAGTAGTTTTCAATATATATTTTTTTGGAATAGGTCTTTTTGGTTTTTTTTGTTTGTTTGTTTGTTTGTTTGTTTGTTTTGAGACAGAGTCTTGCTTTTGTTGCCCGGACTAGAGTGAGTGCCGTGGTGTCAGCCTAGCTCACAGCAACCTCAAACACCTGGGCTCAAGTGATCCTCCTGCCTCAGCCTCCTGAGTAGCTGGGACTACAGGCATGCGCCACCATGCCCAGCTAATTTTTTCTATATATTATTTAGTTGTCCAATTAATTTCTTCCTATTTTTAGTAGAGACGGGGGTCTCGCTCTTGCTCAGGCTGGTCTCGAACTCCCGAGCTCAAACAATCCACCCGCCTCGGCCTCCCAGAGTGCTAGGATTACAGGCGTGAGCCGCCGTGCCCGGCCAGGGCTTTTCATTTACATAAACATGCATGAAGAACTAGTCTTCCATTGAAGCTACAGCAAATTCCCTTCACTCCTTGAGCGGTAGACCTCTGAGGTGTGCTTCAAACAGTCATGCAGAGTTCCCCAGCTGGACTGAGCCCGTCATCCACAGCAGTAAGCCATTCCTAACACACACTCTATTAGTTTTCTTCCTGTCCCTCACTTCACCATTTCCCTACAAATGCTTCCTGGGAATGTCTTGCAAATAAATAAATTATTTACATTTTCCTCCTTGTCTTACAATCTGATTCTGGGGGATCCCAATCTAAGACATAACTCTGTTGTATATTTAATATGTTTCTAATGGGGCCACATCTTTATTCTCTACAGCATATTTTTAGGCATTCTGACCAACATAGCTTGAAATTTCCTTTACTGATCTAATCGTGAAGAATGTGGATGCTGAAATCATAGAAACTGGAGTTCTGGCCATTGTTCTTTTATGTCTTAGTTGTACAACTTTACCAAAATCAATTACTATGTACCACATTTCAGTGTCTTTGTCTATTTGTATGCTAACAGTAGTCTTCCCACATCAGTAATTCTCATTTTTAACTCAGAAAACAATAGGTAATTTAAATCCTAAAGCTTTCCCAGTTATACTTCCCTTATCAAAATGTTAAATGCATACCAATCTGTCTTGACATGTGCTTACACAGCATATACCTTTTATCTATGTTAAACTTATCCTATTGTTCAGAGCAGAAAGGATATTTTAAAAATCAGAATCCAGACATGCATATTAATTTAATCACTATAACTCATAAAAAATGATTAACCGGGAAATATATCTAGGTCTGACTGGGTTAATATGGACAGTTTTTTGTTTTTTTTTTTTTTTTTACTTAATCATTGGCTCTTCTTTTGGAATAATATTAATGATGTCCCTTACTAACTTCATGTTAATTCATTTGAGCATTTATCTTAAATTCTATAAAATCAAAACATTCCTACAAGGCAGGTATTGCTTCCATTATTAGCTGTGAAAACTGAGGCTTAGTCTAATAACTAAACTTAATTTAGCTTCATAGCTAATAAATGTTGGAGCTAGGATTTGAAATCTTGCCTGTTTTGGCACTAAAGCCATAAACATAATATTTGAAACAAACCGCTGCGTATTCTATCACACATAATACATTGTGTTTTTAAGCTGGACATTCTTTCCAAATTCAAGCCACCTTTCTCATTTTCTGCTTTTACCTATTACAAATTATTGAGCCACGAAATCAACCAATAACAAATGTCACATAGTACATGGTCAGTAAATGGTAGCTTCCAATACTACTATTATGATACTTGTCATAAGTACAATCATGACACATGATACTTGTCAAATACTATATTTATTTCTATTTCTATTTGAAGACAGAATCTAACTCATGAATCTAGTACACAGACGTGTGTCCGCTATCAAAATATACGTGACTTGTATTTGGAATCTGTCTAATCAAACTTTCGTTTTACTATAAACAGAGCTCCATCCTTCTGTGATTTACACAGGGCAATCACCATTAGCAAAAGCGTTAATTGTGCACCCACCTATCTAGGAGTGGTTTATATAAGCTCGGTTCCACCTCATCATTGAATTCCTTGCCAGAATTCCTTGCTTATGGTGTATTGCTTTTTCCGACCAAAGAGTTTCCAAGCCTGACTTTGGGGTCTTCCAGAATTTCTGCAAGTTATTTAACATCCTTTAATAATGCATTTTTCCTCCAAATAATTAACTTCTGTTGCTTATAACCAAGAACAAAAACTGTTTAATATCCAAAAATAGTGCTTAATATATGGCAAAGTTTCAATAGATCATTTACCGAATGAATTACAAGACCTCTGGGTTTCAGAACAGTTGAAGAAACAATGGAAAATTCTGGCCTGCTTATGCTTTCGTCAAACAAATCAAAACTCTTAAATATCTCTAGACTATCTTTCAGAGTTTTCCACATTTCTGCTTTCTGAAATCTCTGGCCTAGAAAACAAAAAAGTTCTAAAATTGAACGTACTCACTTTAGCTACTCAAAAGAATCTTTTAAACCAGTGGTCCCCAACCTTTTTGGCACCAAGGACTGGTTTCATAGAAGATAATTCTTTCACTGACCAGGTTCCGGGGGGTGGGGTGGGGGGAATGATTTCAGGATGATTCAAGCACATTACATTTATTGTGCACTTTATTCTATTAGTATTACACTGTAATATATAATGAAATAATTATACGACTCACCATAACGCAGAATCAGTGAGAGCCCTGAGTTCGTTTCCCTGCAACTAATGCTGCCGCTGATCTGCCAGGAGGTGGAGCTCGGGTGGTGATGCGAGGAGCGATGGGGAGCAGCTATAAATAAGGATGAAGCTTCGCTTGCTTGCCCTCCACTCACCTCCTGCTGTGTGGTCTGGTTCCTAACAGCACACAACTGGTACCGGTCCGAGGTCCAGGGGTTGGGAACTGTAGTGATAAACCATTAACTTGTGGTTAACATCTAGTCATCAATAAAGGAATATGCATTTATGTCTTCACAAGTCTTTGCAGGTCTCCTTCAAAGAATAGCACACATAATCAAATAAGACTTGTTTATTCTTTATGCATTTCATTCTTGCCACGAGAAAATGAATGTTTTATCCATTTTAATAATCCTGACTGTCTCTAAGTTTGGCTTGTACATTTTAAAGGAACTTAATCAACTATCTATCTATTGGAATTAGGGTTTTAAAAAAAAACCAAAAATATTTATTTCTTAATTTCTATAAAACCTTCTTTCAAATTCAGAACTAAATAGGAAACTCTCGAGTTGATACTGAAAAACGTTCCCCCAAGGAGTTTAAGTGCCTTGCATAATCAAATTGGACACACACATGATTTTTTTACTATATATTGAAACATTATTTCTTACATATCACTATGTGATGGATTGTTTTGACAAAAATATGCATAATTTAGATGCTATAAAATAAGAAACCCCCAAATTTATCATCTGAATTACAATTTCTTCCACAACGCAACCATTCCTTTTGAATCTAAATGATGAGCAAAATATATTAGACATAATATATTTAAACAAAAATGTATTATTCTCAACCAAGTTTTCCCAAAGATACTAATTTAAGGTTCCATAAAGAGGATAAAGTGTTGCAATAGAGATGCATGTTTATCTTATTAAATTACATTTGAAATTTCAGCATTGGACTTTGGAGGCATTTTGATTTTAATCTTTTCACTTTGTTTTGTTCTTTTGCATGGAATATTTCACTTCCAGTGGCAGCTCCAGAATATATTTGAAACTTTTAAGATACAACAAGAAACCCCAAAGAAAAAGGCTTATGTAATAATATTGTAAGCATAAACCAACTTTTAAATACATTTAAAAAAGGTTGGAACCATTCGAAAGTTCATTTTTTGTATATGTTTGACTTTAATCCTCATGGACAATATTTAAAATTCTTTGGTTACAAGATAAACATGTTCCTTAAGCAAAGCAGTCAAATAGGGTAAATATGGACAGACAAAACTTAAAATATTTTAAGAAGGTAGGAGATTTTTATTTTAAAAATATGCCATACAGAGACACGCTTGTAACCCTGGCTTGGGTGAGACAAATTCATTACATGTAACCAAAATGTTTGAACCCCGAAAATATCCTGAATTAAGAAAAAAAATATGCCATACACAGATTTATTTTTAAGTGATATTTGATTTTCCATCATAATTAGAGTTATTTTATATTTTCTTAATGTTCCCTTTTAAGAACAGAAGCCATTTTTTGTGCATTTTCATCATATTGAATGACCATATAATTGTCTACATACTAGATTTGTCAAGAACATAATGGGGGTAGTAAATATTTTCAGCTCTGGAATTGAACAAATTGTTAAGACTTTTCCTTCTTTCTTCCCCTTTCATCATAAAGAATTTGGTCTGTGTTAAAAGAGGGGAAGAGGGTGAGCATATTTCACAGTATTGTTATCTTTCTAAAACCTTCCTGCTCCAGGATGTACTGCATACTAAAATACACTAAGGACACATCCCAGGGGAAAGTGACATTTAATCCCCTGCTAGCATTATGAGCAAAGGCTGTCATTGCAGCATTCACAGGAATACAAGTCTATTTCTTCTCAAAAGATTCTCCACTAATACATATGAAGTGCATCTTGACACTGTCTCTTTGAGAAATACTCTTTTGCTAAAATACTCAGAAGGTGGCCCAGTGGGTGATCTTTTCTGAGTTGCACTGACTGTTAGGAAAATAATCAGAAAATCACCCCTAGAGTTTCCGCTGCTTGGGAGTCCATTCATGTGAATACATAGGGTCTCAGCTGTGTGTCATGTTATAATCCTAGCAGAAACTTGACAAATTTAACAGAACATTGTTTTAATGTTTTCTCTGTATACTACTGTTCTAGGAAGTACTTATGATGCAAATAACTTACACAGCAATGTGTTCTTTTTCCTGAAAATGGCTGAGAATCTAAACTTACCTAACAATATTTGTATACTTCAACTTAATAATGAATATGCTTGTTTATTTGCTGTAAATACTGTGTGAAATGTTGTGGCCATGATTCACAATCATCAAGTCAATGAAAATCACATTAAACATGCTATTTCTCTCATTTGAGATTTGACATGTGCACATACACACACACACACACACACACACACCCCATATATATACACACAAATTGTTTATAAGAGAAGACAAATTAGATTTTATTGCCATATATTTAAGAAGGTACATTATCATGATAAAACAGTACAATAACCTGCAATTGAGACTATTCTTGAAAATGCAAAGTGCGATGTTGCACATAAGTTTTCAAAATCAGAGCAGACCAAACAAATAAGGCATACGCCTTGAGATTAATATTTGCTCAGACAATGAGATGACAAAAAGTCAGGAAGAAGAAAAAAGAATGGGGAAACAGGGAAACAGTGAAAACTAATAGCACAGCAGAGAATGGACTCTACTGGAGAAAGAGTAGAAAACAAGTTTGGCCATGAAATGTATAGTTGGGTTAAAGGACCCCTCCTCCCACAAAGGCCAGTGTAAGTTTTCTCGAGTATGATGATAGATCAGGGGTGGGGAAACATTTCATGTTGGAAGGACGCATTAACTTAGCTATAATCAAATAAGGCCGCATTCAAGAAACTTCAATTAGATATACTTAAAAATGTACATTAATTTGTAAAAATCTAACTACTATGTACTTCATAATTTCAAAAAATGTAAACTATTTGTTAATTTTAAAGTTGACTAACCTCTTAATGACTGTGTCATTTAGACAGCTTTATTGTTAGCTTTTTGTTAGAAAGCATTTGAATATTTGGTTGCAGTACAGAGTTCCACAGTTTCAGTTGGTCCTCTAGATGGGTATCAGTCATTTGTGACCTTAAGGGCATCTTGATTTGGGTTAGGTAGCAGAATGTAGATTCACAGCAGTAAGTGGTTGAAAAGCAACAAATCATTTTTTGGGCATGTTGCCAAAGCCATGATTATTGTACTGCATTTTTCCATATTCAAATGGATCTTTCTTAGCATCCAACAATGACTTTAAAATGTCATCTACTGAGAGATCAATCAATTCCACCTGTAGTTCTTTAGGTGCCTAGGTGATATCAACTAGCTGAGGCTGAAATGCTAATATAAGTGTAATGTCATGATTCTCAAAGTCAGTGAAACTTTCATCGTATTCTCCAATTAATAGCTCTATAACATTTTCAAATGATTCTCATCTTCAAATGATAAGGCTGCTTATCAATGACCTTTGCTAACTAGGGAAAATGTTCATTCAAAATTTTCTTTCGAAGAAGAGGTGTTTTGATAAGAGATAGCTTTTTTCAAAATGCTGGGATTTTTTGCCACACATCATATAAAGACTTAGTTCTACCTTGCAAAGAAATATTCAAGTAATTTTTATTTGACATGATATCACACAGGAATGCTGCATTCCAGCAGAAATCTTCTTTCAATAATTCACGTTTGCTGATTCTGTTCGTCATAAAATGTAATTAACTGTTCTCACAGAGATAAACTTTTGGCTAACACCTGTCCCTGCAATAGCCAACACACTTTAGAATGGTATGGCAAATCCACATTTAATACTTCATCTTTCAGCTTTAGCATATCATGAAACTGAGGATGCCATATTGCATTTGCATGAATATTGTTAATAATACTTATAATCTGCTGAAAAGTGTCAGTTAAAATAGTAACTTTAGCACAGAGATTTTGCTGATGCAAGATACGAGAAAAAGAAATGAGGGTATCTGGATCTGTTAATACTTTTCTTATCTGTGCAATACCCTTCATGTTTTCCTGTCATGGAAGGTGCACCATCTGTGCATACACTCACTAAATTTACCAAATTTCAGTCCAACTTCACAACATTTATCTTAAAAGTTGTTGAAGATATCTATTCCCAATGTTCTGTTAGCAAGAGTGCCCAAAACAAGTAACTCTTTGTAGTGAATAAAATCTTTTGGTATGACCCGAATGAAGTATAAAACTTACACCAAGTCAGTAGTATAAATTGATTCATTCAAAGCAACTGAATAACATATATTTTCCTTTTGAAGTATTGCACAAAGTTGTTTTTAAGTTGAAGGCTAATTCATGCTGCCAATCAGTTATGGTTCTCCTTGAAAGAAGCAGTTGTCTGTACTTTGAAACGTTATTGGGTTCTAATCTAAGCATCCTGCAACTTCAACGATGCATTCTTTCACAACATCTACATCACTGAATGGCTTCCCCTTTTTCCCCCGAATATATAAGCTACTTTGTAAGTTGCCTTGGTGGCATTATTTTCAGGTCTTATTGATGCTTGAAAGAATCGTCTTTGCTTTTGCTTTCATCTTTTAATTTCTGCAATGCAATCTTTTGTGCCTTTCCATCTAATTTAAAATACTTGCGGTCCTTATGAGTATTATAATGCTGATGGGCATTGAATTTCTTTAATGTTGACATTATAGCATCACAAAGCAAGCAAATCATCTTTTTTTTTAGCAGGAACAAGATAATACTGTAATTCCCAATCCTCATTAAATAATCTGTTTTCTTCCTTCAGTGTTCTCTTGGTCTTCTTTGACATGATGGATTGTTAAGCAGACAGAATTTAAAAATACTGTCAAGCTGTGCAACTATTCACAAATTCCACTTCAAACAGGAACACAGTGCACTGTTGTCAAAACATGGTAACAGACTGGCATACTCGACCCTCATAAACTCTCGCCAACCAGCCTCTGGCAGTAGTGGCACCGGTCACTCCAGCGGAAGTTAGAACTAAATCATAAGCATAGCAACCATCAGTTTAGCCCTTATGGCTTACTCATGTTCTAATTGTGCCAGTCAGTCTGGGAGGATTATTTCATTGAAACTTATTTTATTCTTTGGTATTTTAATACGTTCCTTTTTAAAATAAAATAAAAATATAAAAGACAAACAAAAATGTACTAATAAAAATAAAAGAATTTGTTCTGTAAAATTTGGATTCAGTCAAAAGGCATCACTTAAAGACCTAGAAGGTCGCGTGTGGTCTTAAAGCTGCAGGTTCCCCACACCTGTGATAGACAGTAGACACTGGTGGACACTGTGATGTGACACCCAGATCTCCTTCACTGATGGAACTGTTTCCCTGTTGTTGGGGGTTCTATTAGCAGGCATCTTTCAGCCCCTTCAAGGGTTTCTTTCAAGGTGCAGAGAGCCACCTTGATCAAGACCACCCATCCCATAAATGATCAATGAGGGAGTATAATGGACTGACCATCTGGGTCTAATTTGGGACAAGTCTTAAGGGCCAGTCTAGTTCTGGGCTTGCTGTGGGATGGCCCCAGCTGCTCCCACATGTGCATTACAACTTGACCTCTCCCTTTGCCCACTCCTGTTCTCCCCTCCTTCCCACCAGTGGTGTTGATTCCAACTTAGTCCTTAATATAAACATCCTGCATACAAAATTCCATCTCAGAGTTCACTTTCCTCAGAACCCAACTTACGATCCCATAGGGACTGGAATAAAGGATATTTGACAACGATGTTAAATAAACATTGATTATTTAGCTTAATTTTGAGCAATGCAAATTTATTTTAAAAAATGCAAGAGTGTAGCGAAGGAAGTGAACGCATTAAGTTGCTGAAGTAGAAAGTTGTTTATTCTTTTAAATTATATTAAACTTTGGGAGGGAGGTAGCTTGACCATTAGCTTTATTCTCCCCTTTAATTGTTCAACTACTTCTCGAAAGAGTTTAGTATGTTTTCTGAAAACTAATTGATTAACCTAAACTACCTTTATTTTAAGATCACTGAGTAGTTTAGGTTGTGCTTGTGGTTGCCCAGATCTGAGAAAGCTAACAGTTTATTTCATATCTAGTTTTGTCATACTGCAATAGTAACTTTGGGTTGATATTTTTTCTGTTTTTTTTTTTTTTCTTTGAGACAGAGTCTCACTCTGTTGGCTGGGCTAGAGTATAGTGGTGTAATCATGCTCACTGCAACTTTTAACTCCTGGGCTTACGTGATCCTCCTGCCTCAGTCTCCCAAAGTGCTAGGATTATAGGTATAAGTCACACTGCCCGGCCAACTTTGGGTTTTTGAAAATAGCTCCTGCATCTAACTACCTATTTCTGTCCTTGTCCTTATTTTTTGAGGTAGCTTGGAATATTAAAATGAAAATCAGTCTTTGAAGTAAGGATATGGGTTCAAATATAGTCTTTCACTGACTAGCTCTATGATATTTAACTCATTTTTTTATTACTATTATGTTTTAATTTTTCCTCATAGGGTTAATGTATGTCACCAATAACTCAGTAGACCAAGAATGGAAAACTATGTTTTTATCTCTCTGAAAGTTTTGATCCACTACTAAGAGGGGGTGCTCTACTGAGAAGCACTCTAAATCAATAATAACATTTGTTTATTTCTTACCTATTTTATTATATTTTATTTCAGAATATTACGGGGGTACAAATGGTGAGGTTGCATATATTGCCTTTGCACTGCCTGAGTCAGAGCTACAAACGTGCCCATCCCCCACACAGTGCACACCACACCCATTAGGTGTGAATATACCTATCTCTTCCTGTCCCCTCACACCTGCCCAATACCTGATGAATGTTATTTTCACATGTGCACATTAAGTGTTGATCAATTAGTGCCAATTTGGTGGTGAGTATATGCGGCTCTTGTTTTTCCATTGCTGTGATACTTCACTTAGGAAAATGGCCTCCAGCTCCATCCAGGATAATACAGGAGATGTTAGTTCAACATTGTTTCCTGTGGCTGAGTAGTACTCCATGGTATACACCACCTTTTCTTAATCTCCATCAGTACACTCACGATTGATAGGCACTTGGTTTGTTGCCACATCTTTGCATTTGTGAATTGTGCTGCTATAAACATTCGAGTACAGATGTCTTTATTATAGAATGTCTTTTGTTCCTTTGGGTAGATGCCCAGTAGTAGGATTTCTGGATCAAATGGTACTTTCACTATTTTTTAAAAAGAAAATTATATAGTACCAGTGGTATGTTGGCAATGACTTACATAGACTTGTGAGACAATTAGAAATCATTTGATCTGGTTTTTACACAGGGACTTTATATAAAAAATAAATGTTATAATTTTATGAAATTTAATTACATTTTATAATTTAATTGAATTAAATTATAAATTCAAATGACACAATTATTTTATATTATATACAATTAATACAAATATTAAATTAAATTCTATTAAAAACAAATGTTAAAAAGTATCAATATTGGTCACATACTAATTCTTTTACTACATTTTAATAATAGCTATGCTCTCGAAGTTATTTGTTTCTATTGTATCTAAGAAATCTGTGTTCTAAATTTTATTGCGCAATTCTTTCTAACACCACATTTGGTGATGCTGCATTGGAGCTTGGAATTGGCTAAGTTAGGAATATTTACACCACAGAAATCAGCAAATACTACAAATCAAAGCCCCTCCCCATCTTGCTCTCCCACACCCAGTGTTAAGCATTTAGTCTAAGAGACAATAAAATGAGATATGCATGTAAAGCATTTATCACAGTGTCTGATACATAGTAAATCCCTAAATCCTAGTTGTTTCCTTATTACTTAGTTATACATACAATTATATTGTCATTTTATATAGCTATAGCAATTTTACAGATGCAATAATTTTCTTGTAAATTAAAGAAACAAGATAGAGTGACAAAAAAAATGCTAACGAAGGACAAAAAAATGTAGTAGACTTAAAGAGGTTAGAAAAGAGAAAAGAGATGGGAAAATAATGACTATTGAAAACAGGAGAGAGAAGAACATTAGGTCATTAAATATGAAATGTCCAAGTTCAAATCAAAAGTTTATTTTATTATATCTCAAAAAACAAGAAGTACAATTAATCAAAATATGTGTCTAAACTATTGACACAGCTTTGCCATCTTAAAGGTATCTTGTTTATGCCAGCAGCAAAGAAGCCTGGAGAGCGAGTGGCAATGAAATTGCAAAAGGCGGTTTTCCACAGCTTGTTGAGAATTGAATATTTTTCCTTGCAGGAAGCTGTTCAAAGCCTGAAAGAAGTGGTAGTCAGTTGGGGCAAGGTCTGGTGAATATGGTGGATGACCGAGAGTTTCCAAGTCCAGCTTCCATAGGCTGAGCAGCATTGTTTGTGCGACATGTGGTCAAGCATTGTCTTGCAAGAGGATTGGCCTGTCTCTATTGACAAATCTCAGCTGCTTAATTGCAAGCATCCTCATCATTTTGTCCCGCTGGTTGCAGTAGACATCTACTGTCATTGATTGACCAGGTTTCATGAAGCTGTAGTGGATAATACCAGCGCTGGACCACCAAACAAACACCATTAGCTTTTTGTTTCATGATATTTAGTTTTGGACTGTGTTTTGGCACTTCATCTTTATCCACCCATTGTGCCAAATGCTTGCAATTGTCAAAAAGAATCCATTTTTCATCACGCATCACAATGTGGTGTAGAAATGGTTTGCCTTTATGTCGTGACAGCAAAGAAAGGCAAGCTTTGAGACTATTTCTCTTCTGACATTCGTTTAATTTATGTGGTACCCATCTCTTCAGCTTCTTTACCTTGCTGATTTATTTCAAATGGTCCAATATTGTTGGAATAGTAACATCAAACCTTGCTGCTACTTCACGCATAGGTTGAGATGGATTCACTTCCACTATAGCTTTCAGCTCATCATTATCCATGTTGGTCTCAGGTTACCCACGTGACTCATTTTCAAGATTAAAATCACCAGAACGGAACTCCTCAAACCACTGATGTACTGTGTGTTCACTAGCCACATCCTTCCCAAACACTTGGTTGATATTTTGAGCTATCTGCACTGCATTGGCTCTAGGACGGAACTTGTATGCAAAAATAACACACATTTTTTACTTATCCATGGTTTTACAAAACTTGCACTAAAAAAATATTTGAAAGATAATCACAAGCCAAAATGTGCATTTCAAAGACTGAGGTGTACCTTCACAATAAAAATAAAACAAGAAGTGTCAAAGTGACATGTCAGAGAGATCAACTGTCAAACTTAGCACTTAAGGAAATCAGACATTTCATACTTAATAGGAGTAAACAGAGGCTACAAGATGAACAAAGTGAAAAATGAACAAGGAGCATAGGACACTTCATTAAATATTGGAAAAATCTTAATACTGATAACATTATTAACACATTCCAAGACTACCTATAACCAGGGTGAATAACTCGGTCTTCCCATAACACCCACTGCTATAACATTTTCCAGGTACTTTTGTAATATAATTATATGTATTTGTCAAAATAGACTGTGGAATCTTTGAAAGCAGGAAACTTATTTTATATCTCCTCACACTTTTATCACTTAGTAGTTTCTGTAACAGAAATGGAACTCAATAAAAGTTGAAATTAAACGTTCAAGTTTAAAACATTGAGATAAAGATACTACATGACTTGTGAATTTTCCATTAAATAGATATATTCTTTTTAAAAAATAATATATTATCATTATTCCTCAAATTCAGTCTATGATGATTTAAAAATTGATGGCTATTCCACAAAATAGAATGGGGGGAAATAATCTCCATTTTATAGTACATGATTGAAAATTAATTTTTGTTGTATGTCTTTGCCCTAAGTGATGATCTTCCAGACTGAGAAGGACAGATGGCAGACATGCTTGCTGTGCTTCTAAGTTAGCGACTGCCTACAGATCAATTCTACTCAAATCAATTTAAACCCTTTGGCACATTTTTACTAAATCTCTCATTATTAAAAATTTAAAATATGTAGAGTCAGCCATAGAGAGGAAAGTATTTCACTGTGAGTGGCACTTAAGGTTTTATTGATGCATAATTAGAACATATATAATAAGTGGAAAAAATAAATATAATCATTGCATATCATTCTCAGTAGAAAAATGGGATTTATTTTTTTAAGCCTGGAGTAGACTTTGTGATTATTAATTAGTGAGATATACACCACAGAAATAGTCCAAATGAAAGGAAACCATTAGTTTCTGCCCCAGAAGGCAGTTTGCTGCTGGTCATGGTCCTCCCAGGTTCTGTTTGAAACTTCCACCTGACACAAATGGTGGAGAGACAGAGAAGAAACCAGGACTGGAATTTGACCAGTAGTCTTTTCCATAAGTAATGTTTTATGAATTCTAACCATACCTTTATAATTGATGTTCTTAATTAAGAACTTACTTTCATTATAACTAAAATTTCAGGGCACAGTTATTAATAATTTAAGACATATATGACCCTATACCAGGTGTAACAGATAAAATGGTGCATTCAGTTACTTATCCATTCAACCTCAAAAGAATAGTGAACATATGTACTATATGCCTGGAACTATGCTAGGTTGTGGGAGTACAGCAGTAGTAGAACGTAGCCCCCTTCCTTTAAAATTTAAGTAAAGCCACTCATGTATTGATGGGCACTTGGATTGTTTCCACATGTTTGCAACTGTGAACTGTGCTGCTATAAACATTTGAATGCAGATGTCTGTTTTATTAGAATGTCTTTTTTTTTCCTTTAGGTAGACACCCAGTAGTGGGATTGATGGATTGAATGGTAATTCTACTTTTCATTGAGGTATCTCCATACTACTTTCCATACAGATTGTACTAGTTTGCAGTCCCACCAACAGTGCGTGAGTGTTCCTATCTCTCCGCATCCACGTTTGTTGTTTTGAGACTTTTTGGTAACAGCCATTCTCATTAGAGTTAAGTGATATCTCATTGTGGGTTTGATTTGCATTTCCCTGATGATTAGAGATGTTAAGCACTTTTTCATGTTTCTTAGCCATTAGTTTATCTTCTTTTGAAACGTTCCTGTTCATGTCCTTTGCCCACTTTTTAATTGGGTTGTTTCATTTTTTCTTACTGATTTTCCTGAATTCTAATAGATTCTAATTATTAGTCCTTTAGTGGATCTATAGCAGGCAAATATTTTCTCCCATTCCGTAGGTTGTCTATTCACTCTAGTGATAGTTTTTTTGGCTGTGCAGAAGCTTTTTAATTTGATCATGTATATCATGGAGTACTACACAGCCATAAAAAAAATTGACGAACTACCTATTGTACCATCCTGGATGGAGCTGGAGCCCATTCTTCTAAATGAAGCATCACAAGAATGGAAAAATGAACACCACATGTACTCACCATTAAATTGTTACTAATTGATCAACACTAATGTGCACATAAGGGAGGTAACATTCATAGGGTGTCAGGCATGTGAGAGGGGGGAAGAAGGGATGGGTAAATCCACAAAAAAATAAAAAAAAATTTAAGTAAAGCAATATCATTCTATCAATAGAAGGCAGTGTGATTCAGTGAAAAGGGCATAGCCTACAGGATTAGACCTGTCATTTACCCCTGAACCCTTCTACCTACTTCACTGGTGATATAAATCTGTTAAACTTACCGGAAATATGTCTTCCTCTTTAAAATTGATGAAACATCCAACTCGAAGGATGACTGTGAAAAACAAATAAGATACCATGAGAATCTAGCACAGTGTCTTATCCAATTACAACCACGTAATTACTGATTGCATTCTCATCATAAATGCCATAGCATTCATACCAGTGTTATTATAAATACATTTTGTATCAAGATATAAAAATGCTGTTTATGACTCCTCATATTAAGCATTATTTAATCTCTCAAAGGCTTTTCTTTCAAATATTAAATATCATGTTTGCCATCCATCTCTAGCTAGATGTAGGAGTCTTCTTGTAATCTTAAGGTTTGGGAAAATATATGAATATATGATTGATATTACATTTCTAAATGGAAACCTTCATTTTAACATAATATTATGACATTCTATACTTATTTAAATGACAAGAAATATAGGTTATTTACCCATTTAGTAACTATGAATAGGTACTATTTGGGGAGAAAGAGCAGCATTAACTATTGGGGGGGAAAAAGGTATTTCTATTTAAAGATGCCATAAATAAACTGCACCAAGTCTATGAACCTATTTTGACTTATTTTTAGATGTAAAATTGGATAGGGAAGGGAGGACAGAGACTATTGAAGAAATCATCATGTATAGGTACATTTTATTTGTTAGGCATGACAGTAAGCACTTATAAATTAGACATATTGTTAAATCAGCCTAGTAAAGATATAAGGTCCATGATGTTTCCCTTATTTGCCATGATAAAGATGAAAACAATGAAGAAGATAGGCACCTGAACAGGAATGATTAATGATCCTCATGACATTTGACCCAAACCACATGATGAGTAATTAGTAGAACCACATTTTAAACCCAGGTCTGTGAGTCTAGCATCTTTTCTTTGAGAAAATTGCTGCTCTAGAGCCAGGTGCCCAGTTTTGGGTGGGACAAGGCTACAGAAATAAAGCTAACATTGTGCATAACTATGTATATTTCTCTACTGCCTCAACTGTAATATGAAGTTTTAATAATCATAGATACAGCTTTCATTCCAAAGACGGAAGAATGAATTAAATTCTAAAGCTTATATCTGGAAAATATTTTTCTTATTTAGTAGTGTGCTGGATTACTACCTTTCCCCCAACAGTAATACCATTCATGAAGTTTTATTTTTATTTATTTATTTTTAGAAATTATTTGATAATTACAGATAAGTTAATGTCTATTTACCTTCTGAGACTTGCATTTTGCCCTATGGTTTGCAGCACTTGTATCAGGTTTTATACGATACAATAACCAATGTAAAATGCATCAGCCCAGTTTGAGTCATTTTTTTAAATGAGGTAGACTTAAAACGGCCAAAACTTTAATTGGAGAGGTAGGAAGCTTTGGATGCTATGCTTGTTACTGTTCAATATTTCTGGAAGACTAAGAAAGCTGTAGAAAAGCTTATCTATTAGCAGTCCTCAGAAAGCCGGTCTCAAACTCAATTCCTCTCCCTCCAATTGTAATTGCTAATTCATGTGTAAATACTAATCCACCTCAAGAAGTGGCAGTGAGTGTCATCCGATATAATGTGCATGATGTGTGGGGAACTAAAGCTCTGTAATATAGTGGTCCCCAACCTTTCTGGCACCAGGGACTGGTTTCATGGAAGACAATTTTTCCATGGACTGTGGTTGGCAGGAGGAGGATGGTTTTGGGATGATCCAAGCGCATCACATTTATTGTGCAGTCAAACCTTTCTGCTAATGATAATCTGTATTTGCAGCCACTCCCCAGCACAAGCATAACCACCCCACCTCCACCTCAGATCATCAGGTATTAGATTCTCATAAGGAGCACAACCTAGATCCTTTGCACGTGCAGTTTACATAGGGTTCACACTCCTGTTAGAATCTAATGCCGCTGCTGATCTGACAGGAGGCGGAGCTTATGTGGTGATGGGAGTAACGGGGAGTGGCTGTAAATACCGAAGAAGCTTCACTCGCTCACTTGCCCACTACTCACCTCCTGCTATGTGGCCCGGTTCCTAACACACCGCAGACTGGCACCAGCCTGTGGCCTAGGGTTTAGGGGCCACAGCTGTGATATGTTCAAAGATCAACTTCAGCTTACTCTGTATTACTGCCTTTTCCTCCTCTATTAAGAGAAAAGGAAACCAGCTACAGCTGGGCGTATGGTACATTGGCTTCTTATAATTTGTGCTGGTATCTTTCTGTCAGCATTATTTCCTTAGTTTATCATTTGCTGCGAACAGTTTAGTAAACACCATTAGCTAGAGTCTAGTAACTACAATCAAATTATCTTTGACCAGAGAAATAGACACACAAGAGATCATTAACTATTACTAATGGGATCTGAGAGTTTTGCTGAAGAGAAAACCTTGGCTATACTTGCTGGGGAAAGATATACCAAGAGTTCCAAAATTGTTTTCAAAGAGTCAACATTACCTATTCAAAACTGTGCAAATTTTCTTTGTAGGAAATCAATTTGATTTTCAGCATTTGAAAAACAGTGGAGTCCCAGCCTAATTTTAAAAAAAGGTGGATTTATGCTTGGTGGTTGGGGAAAGTGATAGGGATCAGTGTAGTGAGGCTGAGATTACTGTGAATCTATCTATACTCTGAAATATCATAGAGTCAGTCAACTCTTTATAACTGTCTTTCCAAGAGGCAAAATGATCCAATACTTTCTTTCTTTCATATTCATGCTCCAAAATACAATGTTCAATTCATCAGATATATTTAAAAAAAGAAACTTTTTTCCCACTTCAATATGTATTAACAAGAATTCATAATCTCCTAAACATTATGCACCTTAAAATGGAATCCCTTCAAAAATTTATTGCTCCACAGTTTTTAAACAGAAACTAGTCCACAAGGAAGTCACTTTGATTTATGTTCTAGGGAACAGCATTTTAGTTAAATTGTTGCATGGAAATTTCTTACAGAAGTGGGGTTAAATTAAAAGCAAACAACAACAACAAAAAACAGAATTGGCAGTTTTGAGATAAGCAGTAAACCAGTGATAGTTTTAGATCTAATATTTAATTACATGCTTTTAAGACATGGTATCTTATTGTATAATATTTTATTAAGTGCAATCTTTTCAATGTCTGATAATGTTAGTTGTTTATATAGAATGTAGGCCCTTTAGATGAGCCCAATTATTTGCCTTTCAAGCTTCAGAGATAAAATTAAAGCTTTTCAACAACTTCACATTTTCCTCAAACTAAAGGCCTGAAAGGTTTTCTTACATTCAAAATAGAAAATTCACTTTATTCTAATTGACGGGGACATGTTCATTCTCTCCACTAACATTATTCCTGAGATGATAATTCAAAAAAATTATACTTCTTACACTGAAAAATATTACTTGGTGAATCAATAGATATGAATTTGAATGAAATTTAGATACAAGAGGCAAGACCGACCTTTGTTAGTCCTTTATGTTAACAATTGTTGGCAAGGGGGGCAGTAAAAATGTGTGTTATCTTAATACCATCTCTTTTTGTCATCAGGTTGTCTAGATAATACTCAAAATGACATACTAATTCTGAAAAATCTACTAAATCTGCTTCACCTGAGTCCTGGGAAGCCAAAAACTCAGGCATAGCAAACAACAATAAGCAGTTTCTACCTAATATTTATTGAATTTAGGACTAAACCAAAATGCGTATCTTATTTTGTGATAAGAAAGCTTGCCAACTATCCCAACTTCCACTTCTGTTCTCAGCTCAGAGCAACATAGACACAATCAGCCAATAGATATACATCATCATATATTACACATCTTGTTTCTTAAAGTTTGTGTCCAAATCATTTCGGTTGCTAGGAATATCACAGGCCCAAGCTAAATGCACACACTCAATGTCTCAGGAGGATAAGAGTTGAAAAATCTACATTTCGTACGCCTCCTTAGGTGATTTGTATACTCTAATTGAGTTCCACTGGAACAGACATTTGAAAAAGAAAATTTGGACTTCGCTGTAACTAGTGTCTTAGCTCATTGGAGACCCTTCCCACTTTCTCTGGTCATTACAAAAAAGTGAGTTATACATTATTGATGCTCCAACCAACTGCATGTGGTAGTGGGCATTTGTTTGTTTCCACTCATTCTTGTTTTCCTATAGTTGTTTTCACAAATTCACATTTTTGAAACTATTACTTCACTGCATTACATAAATTTTGAGGTAGAGTGATTTCATTGTTATTAAATTTTAAGTACTGTGCAATGCTTCTGAAGGCTCCTTGATATGTAATATATAACCCAAAAGGCTGTTTCATACAGAAACCATTTTCAAATAGCAGTTAAAAATAACTGAAATAATGCTATTGCCAAAGCACCTCAAGTATATTGAAGTTTAAATAAGGTTTTGGGCTGTTGTCTGCAATCCCAAAGACTAATCCACTCATGATTTTTATGGAACAATGACCTAAAACTTAAAAAACAAGTATTTGTAAAAATGAAGTCTTAGAATACACAAACATTTTGAAGTTGATGTTTCCCTATATTGTTAATAACTGTCTTTATTGGAAAAAAACTATGTCATATTGCAGCTCTAAGGCGATATAAGATGGCAATTTTAATCTTTTCTATAAATATTTTCTTTATATAGCTATACGGAGATATTGTAACAGAAAAATGTGTTCAAAAGCCCCCTTTGCTGAGTTCTCCCAAAGCAAAATAAACTGTTTCTCTTGTTTCCATGCTTTTGACTTGCTAAGTCAACATAATAATTCACAAAATAAACAGGACAATAATTATCGTTCAGTGGAATTTATCCCACTTGGTATATTGTTTTTAAGTTTGAGGCAGACTAGTAAAAGGTAGGGGAAAATATTTTTGAGCAGACACCCTGTTCTCTCAATGCTGAAAATATCCTATTGTCACTATGGTTCCTTTACGGAAGAAACAGAACTGAACAGAACTGGATGAAGATGTTTCATAATACTGAGATACTAATAATAAGATGATAACCATATTTTAGAGTTCTTCTGGTTAATGAATTTATAATCTGAAAGCCAGTCAATTGGAAACAGTCCCAGTTTATTGAAAATCAGCCATACAATAATAGTCACGATATAGGAATCAACTCCACTGTTAAAGGTCAATTAATATCTAAATGCTTCTGAAGTCCTCTAATCCCTGCACTCCTGATCCTCCAGTCTTATATGAGATTATCAGTGTGATGTTTCAAGGAGATTATTCCTTATAAATTCAATATTCCTTTGCATTTGTGGAAATAAAAGGATTCAATTTTTGGTGTCAAGTACTGAAGAGTGGTCTCTTCCTTTTACAGTGGCAAAACTACATTAACTATAGTGTCCCCTATCTTTTAAGAGGCACAAATCATATTTGACTGCTCTATTATGGTATTTTTGTTAAAGCAATCCTTAAGTAGGGAAATACAAATAGGACTCTCTCTCTCTCTTTCTCTCTCAGGTCCTATTGTCATACAACATTAATTCTCTTCTCCAGTTAAAATTAAGTATCAGAGGCAATTGTTTAAAGAATAAATGAGAAAAAGTGAATACCACGTCAGCATGCCCCAGAGTTAAAGCTGTAAATATCAGCTTTAAAGCATGTTTCTACTCAAGACCACTAGAAAAGAGAAAAAGAAAAAGATCCCGGAGTAATTTTTTCTTGACAATAATTTATTTCTTTTTCAGTGGGGGGTGTATGTGTGAGGGAGAAGCTAAACCATAATTTTCTGCTGGGAATTCTTTTCTTTGAGAGATCTATTTTGTAATAGTAGATCTGAAGCCCAATATCACCTGTGAAATAATACATGATAGATTGAGATAGGAGACACAACCAATCAGCATATAAACCTTAGTCCCTCATACTGAGTATTTGATATTTACCCAGGGACACAGCTACATGATGAGCATGTGTATGGCTTCTGGGAAGAACAATAATTATCTGTGGGTAGTTTTGTGTAAGAGATTCGAAGGGGAATTTAAAACCTCCATTGGAGGGAGTCTCTGTTTTTCATAAATTATTTATATGCTACTACTGAGATGCTTACATGCATCACAATCAAGTAGGTTGTGTGGTAGCTATTAGGATATGCACATACATGTATAAACTATGGATTACTGTAAAAAAGAAATCTGGGAATAAAAGGTGAGGAACATCCAGAGTCTAATATAAACTTAGAATAATTCTTCTGGAAACATGCATATGAACTTTTAAATCTGATTTTGGAGGAAAATAATAGAACATATTAGGAAGTGTACAGCTTGGGGTTTTCTGTCTCCATTTATTATGGATGAATACTTAGGAATGAGATTTCTGGGCCATATTTTAACTTTGTGTTTAACTTTAAAAAGATACTGCAAGATTGTGTCCAAAGCAGCTGTATCATTTTGTATTCAACCAGGAACATGTAAGAGCCACATTTGCTCCACAGTTTTACCAGCCCTTGGTATGATATATCAGTATATATTGTATTTTGTTCAGTTTTAGCTATTTAAATTGGTTGGTAGTGGTATGCCATTTAGGTTTAAATTTGCATTTCTCTCATGACTAATGATGTTATGATGTAATGTTATGATGTAATGATTAGTCATGAGACTAATGATGTTGCATTGTTGTATGTGTTGTTTGCCATCTGTATACCTTCTTTGGTGAAGTATAGGTTCAAATCTTTTGCCCATTTTTCAAATTATTGTTTTCATATTGAGTTTTAATATGATCTCCCAATTGCTACGTGGCAATTGGTTTAAAGCTAATTACCATGAAACAAAACAAAATTGGATAACTAAAGAATCAGTGTGCAATGTACATAAACATGCTTTGGAGGCCAATTAGTCCTGACCCTCCAAACTCTAGTTCCACATTTGACTAATAGTACTTGTTTAAAAATATCTAATAGAATGAATGGTCTTCTTCAGTCAAAGTATGTGTTTATTGCACCCTCCATTGGAACAGAAAATCTGAAGAATTTGTAGCAAGCACGATTCCTTTAGCTTCCAGTCGACAACCGACAGCAATGTGTATGTACATTGTTATGTAATAAAAGCACATGGGCAAAGAAGTACGACTTACTCACTTTTCCTTCAAAATATGCTATTGTCATTTGGATTCTGCATCTCAATGGCTCTGTTTCTGATGCTATGTCCCATGGGCATCATTTAAATTGACAAGCCTAAAAGTTATGGCTCTCCTTCTGTCTATCCCCATAACAGACAAAAATCCCACATCTGTTCCCCAGTTTTGCTTGATTAATAAAGATGTGCAAAATAGGAATTATCTTCTCCTCCTCGATTGGAAGAGAAAAACATGAGCCTCAGAAATACTAAACAAATTACTAATGAAACAGAATATTTTCCACCAGCTTAGTGCCAAGAGGGATTAGACCTTTATTACCATATGGATAGCCTCTAATTTTGATGGAGCATCATTTTGTTGCACTTGAAAGGATCCTTTTCTCTTCAATTTTGGAGCTGAAAATAAATAATATTTTCTTAAAATCACACTAATATAAATGGATCCTAGACCTGTGTTTGCTGGCAATCTGCAATAAAGTGATTATGCCTTCATACCAATTAGCTTTAAATTAAAATGATTTGCCACACAAAAATCACTCATTCTTTTCTTCTATTGTATCTGTCTTAACAATTCTGAGTTTACTTAAATAGTATTGAGTATGGTGCAAAGAAAGAAACAAGAAAAACACAAATGGGAAATATTTTTAATTTATATTAATTCAAATAATATCGATTGAGTAGTTCCTACGTGCCAGGGATTGCATCAATAAACACAGAATTAAGTGTAAGAAAAAGGTCTGGAAGTATTATTTTGACTGAATTATTTTGCATAATATTAGATATTAGGAATGTCTCAGAATTTATTTAAATAATGTCATGTATTTAGATAGTGGCTAAGTCCATTTTTAATTTTTTTTACTTTTATGAATACATAATTGTGTATATTTATGAAAACATAATAGTTGTACATGTGGTATATTGATACAAGTATACAATGTGCAATAACCGAATTAAGGTAATTATAATATCCATTATCTTAAATATTTATCGTTTCTTGTGTTAGAAACATTCCAATCCCACTCTTCTAGTTATTTCAATATGTCAAATAGATTATTGCTAACTATAGCCATCCTGTTGTATTCCCACACGCTAGATCTTTTTCCTTCTATCTAACTATCTTTTTGTCACCATTAATCAACCTTTCTTTTTCCCCCCCTCTCCCTTGTATTTCCAAGCCTCTGGTAAGTATCATTCTATTTTGTCTCAATGAGATCAATTTTTTTTTGGGGGGGCTGTCACATATGAATGAGAACATGTGGTATTTGTCTTCCTGTGCCTAACTTATTTCACATAACTCTATTTTTAATTTTTTGAGTAACCTCCATACTGTCTTCCATATTGGCTATGCTAATTTATATTCCCACCAACAGTGTACAAGTGTTTCCCTTTCTTTGCATACTCACCAGCATCTATTTTGCCTTTTTGATAAACTCCATTTTAATTATGGTGAGATGATATCTCACTGTATTTTTGATTTGCATTTCTCTGATGATAAGTGATATTGAAGCATACTTTCATATACCTATATCATCCGTTTGTATGTTTTCTTTTGTGAAATGCCTATTCAGGTCTTTTTGTCCATTTCTAAATTAGATTGTTCGTTTCGTTTTGGTCTAAATGCTCCCTCTGTGGGCACTGGTAGAATTTTCCCTGGTATTGTGTTCTCTTGTGACAGGGTGGTACTGGTTTTCAATGCAAAGTTCCATACTCACTTTACTTTCCTTCCCCCAAGCACACAGATTCTCTCTTCAGGCTGTGATTCATATAATCTCATTAAAGACTGGTTGACATATCTGCTAATCTGGAGACTGAAACTTGGTAACTGCTCACATTAAGATAAATTGAGTTTTTAAGATACAATTTTTAATAAAGTACAAGTGCATAAGTATCTAAGTTCTAAACTTAAAGCTCAGCACAGTAAATTAAGTCTAAGTAGAATTTCATTACAAAGCATTCACCTCTTAAATATGCTCTGCATTCTGGAGTGTGTGTGTGTGTGTGTGTGTGTGTGTGTGTTTAGAGTTGTCCATTGGTATGTATGGGGGATTGGTTTCAGGACTCCTCACAAGTGCAAAAATTCATGGATGCTCAAGTCCCTTATATTAATACAAAATGGCATAGTATTTGCATATAACTTACACACATCATCCTGCATACTTTAAATCATCTCTGGATTACTTATAATACCTAATATGATATAAATGCTATGCAAATATATTGTATTTTGTTTTTAATAAACTGTTTAGAAGCATTAAACATTATATTGCTTAAATATAATCTTATTTTTGTTATATGGTATTTTTGTTTCGTTTTTATTTTTGTGTCGTTGTTTTTTATCAGTTTGTCAAGGAAATTACAACCAAAATCCCAGCATGTTATTTTGTGGATATTGACAAACCGATTCTAAAGTTTATATGAAAGGCAAAAAGACCCAGAATAGCCAACACAATATTAAAGGAGAAGAACAAAGTACAAGGACTGACAGTACCTGATTTTAAGACTTACCATAAAGCTACAGTAATCATGGCAGGATGGTATTGGTAAAGGAAAAGACAAATAGATCATTGGAACAAAATAAAGAGTGCCGAAACAGGCCTACATAAATATAGAAAACCGATCTTTGACAAAGGAGCAAAGGCAAAACAATGTAGTAAAGATAATCTTTTTAACAAATTGTGCCAGAACTGAACATCCACATGCAAAAACATGAATCTAGACACAGAATCTTTAAATTAGATCATAGACCTAAATGTAAAATTCATAACTATAAAACTAATAGGCAATATCAAAGGATTAAATCAAGATGTTCCTGGGTTCTGTGATGACTTTTTAATTCAACACAAAGACATGATTCACGAAAAAAAATTGATAATCTAGACCTCATTAAAATCTAAAAATTCTGCTCTGCAAAAGATACTTTGGAGATAATGATAAGACAAGTCATGAACTGGGACAAAATATTTGCAAAATACATGTTTGATAATGGCCTGTTTTCCAAAATATGCAAA
>RJWJ010009733.1:0-49098 GCA_004363605.1 Indri indri | reverse complement strand
ACCTCGTTTTTTTCTGTCATTTGTTCTGCTTTTAGACGAAGGAAGAAGAAAGAAGCCATCGTTCATTATAAATGTATTCAAGCTATAAAAACATGAATTACTAGAAGGCAATTACTTTGGAGGACTTAGGCAGTGACACACAGATGCTTCTCCACACAATCTTTGTGGGCAAGTGTCTATATATAAACACAGCTCGAACTGATTGTGGGGTGTAGAGAAAAGTGAATTGCTCGTGTGAAGGACATCTGTATTAAGACCTGTTCCCAATCAAGGAAAGTAATTCTTCTTGGTGGTCTAACCACTTAACTTAAACAAAAAGAACTAAGCCAACTTTCATCAATGAGGCTTTCTTCCAATGAAAAAAAAAAGAAAAGAAAAAATGAGAGTTGGCTACTGGTTATGGCGATGTTGTGCCACAAGGTTAATAATGATGGGTTTCAGGTCACCGGCAATGTCTCATTTCAAACTAACTTGAACCATCAGCTCTCAAGGGCCAATTGTTTAATGTGGGCTGCATGGTGCCCACAGTCTTTCTCAGACACCCAGATACCCAACTGGTGGGTGGTTGACATTCTGCCATTATATCATTACCAAAAACAAGAGAGGGGCTTTTCATTCCTTTTTTTTTTTTTAAGTGCTCCTATGTTAAAGCTTCATGGAAGATGCATAAACTTGTTCAGTTTCAAGATGATTGGAACTTGAATGGGCCAGTGCCTTTTAATCAATTCACCAGGCTCTTTCTTCCAGATGGAACTTGGGGAAAAAAAATTCTAAATATCCCTGCAATCATTCAGGAGACTCCACAGTGTCTTCCTCCACATAGTCTGTTGCTTGTTCATCTCAATTCTAAATGGCCCAGGGACTCAGCTGGAGGTTACCCGGCTTTTTCCTCCTGGCTATTGTGAGAGGAGTCTGCAGGGACAGAATAACTCCGGCTCACTTCTTGTTTGTTAGTAATAGCTTCTCCCTGGCAAGGGAGGATCATCACATCAGCTGGAGGGCCCTGCGCTCCATGAAAAATGTGCTGCCACAGAAAGGGGAGGAAAGGGAAAGAAGAATTGGTTGGTGATTTGAATCAGGCTACAAAGTCCTGGCCTAATACAAATCAGCGTGGCAGGAGAAGCTCTGATTTACATAACCAGGGGGCCTGAGGATCCATGACAGCAGCAGAGACAGAAACTCAGATTCCCAGGTGGGTTTAGTGACTGCCCGGCACTGCCAAATGATCAGTATGTTTTAACTGGCAAGGAAGGAAGGGAAGAAAAGAAAGAGGGAGAAGAGGAGGGAAGGAGAAAAAAGGAAAATGTATAGTTAGGAAAATGAGGATCTTCCCAGTGCTAGTAGATGTGTCCAACTGGTTCAACCTCAACAGAAGGAAATGTGGCAATATCGATCAAAATCACAAATGTATACACCTTTTGATTCCACCTCTAGGAACTGATCCTTTCAGTACACTAATCTGTGGTTGACATAAAATGTGTACAAGGTTGCTCATTATGGTGGTGTTTGTAACAGCAAAATAATGGATGAAACCCAAACATCCATCAACAGGGAATGCCTGAATAAATTACAAGACAACTATGCAATGGAATATTGTGAAGCTGCATGCATACATGTTGCAGCTCTTTCCGTGTTGATATGGAAGAATCTCTGAGATGTTGTGAAATGAATAGAGTACAAAACAGTGTGCTTAGTATGCTGACATTTTACTAACACCCTCACAACCGCCACCCTCACTAGCATTATAGATGTGCTGCAGTTGGCACAGACCATCTCTAGGATTCTTGCTCATCTGGAAATTCTGGAAGTTTCTGGAGAAGAAAATGGGATGGCTAGGTAAAGGGGGCCAAGGGAGGCCAAACGTCCACCCTCAACCTTTCCCATCTTTTGAATGTTGAACAATGTCAATGCATTACCCTAACCAAAATAAAAAAAGTAAAACTATAGCATTGAAAAAAGGTGGAAAGTAAAATGCTAAAGGCCTATAGATTAGAGGGGAGGATAAAGTGAGCAGAGGGTGAGTAACGATGAGAAGCAGATGCCCTGGTTAAGAATGGATGGCCCAGGTAATGAACCACACTGACCTGGGAGAAGAGGGCCAGGAAGGAAATGCTGACAGGACGTGACGACTCAGGCACATTGGAGCAGGAGCACTGAAACTGTATTTTCAAATGTTCACGAAAGAAGAAATAAATAAAGGGTTGGCTCCTTTAAAATTTATTGGCTAAAACCTCAGGGCTGGTGAAACTGTATTTAATGCTAATTTAGAAGGGCTCTAAGAAGAAGCTGTTAGAATTTTGTATGCATTCAAAAGCAACAGATGACAGCTTGGCTATTTACAGAACGGGAGGAAGATGGGGGTCAGGGGGTTGATGCAGGATGGTCTTGAAAATTTGAAAAGTGGTGTTCAAATCCCAGCTTACTCACTCCTGAGTTCTCTGCCCTGGTTAAGAGCGACCTCCATGAGCTCAGTGTGCTCAACTATCAGGCCTGTGTAAGGGTATTCAGGTTCCCCCTGCTTTGTGAACATCCAGGGCTGATACTTGAACATCTGGCCTGGGATTAAAAAGGCCACGATGACACAAACATTAAGATACTTATAATTATTACTACATTTTATTTATTTATACCTTGTTAAAAAATGTTTGTTGCTTAAATAACGTAAGTTAGATCTTTTAAAAAGTAGGCAAGAAAAGGGTAAGGATATATTTAATAACACATGGTCAAGAATAAGGCAAACACTACACACCTATTAAGAAGTAAGCAACCAATCTATGCTTTCTAGAAACTGCATGATGCCCTGCTTTAAAAGGCAAACCAGTTGCTCAGAAGAAGCATCTGTCTTCCCAAATCAAAACCCACACAGATAGTTCCCCCAGGGTCCTCTGCAAAAGGGTCTGGTGATGTTCTGAACCTTTTCTTCACAAGGCTGGCACTGTTGATAAAATAGTGAGGTCCACAGGGAGCTTTCTTGCAGCAATCTGATGACATCAGGACAAAGCTAAAGGTTTGGGGCCAGGAAAGAGGATAAGGGGCGTGAAAAAGAAATACCCAGGAACAAGCAAATTGTATAACAATGAAAACTCTTTGGGCCCCAGGGATGTGCCAAGTCAGAAGTAGCAAACTTAAATGCCTGCAGTGTCTGGGAAAGTAGCATGAATGAGTGAAGCTACTCAGATTCTTAGATTGAGAAGGGAGACAAACAGGAGTGGTGGAGATTGTGGCAAACTAGAGACCACATACCCTTCTAATGCCTCTACTTAGCTCCAACCAATTGTTGCCTGCTCTTCCAATTTTCAAGTCTAATGTGAAAGCCAGATTTTTATATGAAATCTTTCGGGGGGGCGGTGTGCATGTGTGTGTGTATCAGCTTTTTGTGCGTTTCTTTTTGTTGTGTTTTGTTTTACATTATTGTGAGGGCAAAACCAAATATGTCTGCCAGTAGGCGATGTCACTTGAGGCAGAGGAACGTCCCACTGAGTTTTCTCCTTCGGAAATCACACCCAGAGCTATGGCTTGCCCCTGGGCTGGGACAAGACAGGGTTGAAAAGGCGAGATGGAGGGTTAATCCTAAAACGTTCATAAGTGATATATTTGCCTGTCAAATTTCATGACCTGGGGAGGATGAAAACACACTTAAAAACGTCATCTAATTTTAGAGTAAGTTACTTTGACACATGAACACAACTCATGGGCATATTAGGCCCCTCTCTGCAACGGAAGCTAAGCCAGATTCCTCCCGACTCCCCAAGAAGGCAGAAGAAAGGCTCAGTTCTAACACTGAGCAACGTCATCCTGAGGCACAGAGGTGTGGCTGTCACCCAGTGCCCCCCGTGCTCCAGATGAGCCCCCAGTGACAAGAGGCAGTCCTAATCTCCGATTCTCAGTCTTTCTCAGATTCTAATCATGGACAAAGAGCCCTGAGGTCTTAGAGAATTTGTTTTATAACCTGAGACTTGAATCTTGCTTTCCACCACTTTTTTGTCGGAGGGGCTGCAACACAGAGCCCTGGGGAGCCTGTTCTGAGATAAACACAGTGCACTGCTACAAGCCTAATTAACGCATTTTTTCCTCTTCTCCATGTTTCACCAAAGGAAATCAGTGTCTTAGCTGGACTGGAAGTCAAAACCGGATTCACAAAGGTACAACAAAATGTACAACAAATTAAATTCTCTCAATAACAGAAAAGTACCAAGAATCTTATTATAAAAAGCCTTGCTACCTCATAAAGAAAATCAGCAGTATCCGAAGTATCCAGAGAGGAGCCTGCCCTCTGACCTTGACCCCTGAAAAAAATTGTTTAAGAAACAGGCTAACAATACCCTCAAATGTTTACTGCAGCACAATTCACAATTGGAAAGATATGGAATCGACCTAAGTGCCTATCAACTGATGAATGGATTTAAAAAAGTATATGTGGGGTGTGTGCGTGTGTGTGTATTCACCCTTATATACACACACACACACACACACACACACACACACACACGCACACCCATAGACTACTACTCAGCCACAAAAAAAGAATGAAATAACATCTTTTGCAGCTACTTGGATGGAACTGGAGGCCATTACACTAACTGAAGTAACCCAGGAACAAAAAACCAAATACTGCATGTTCTCACTTCTAAGTGTGAGCTAAGCAGTGGGCATGCATGATCATACAGAGTGACTTAATGGACACTGGAGACTCAGAAGTGTGAGGGAGGGTGGGGCGTATGGGATGAAAAATTACCTATTGGGTACAAGTTACACTATTCAGGTGACAGGTAAATTAAAAGCCTAGACTTCTCCAAGATGCAATTTATCCATGTAACAATAATCCACTTGTACCCCCTAAATCCATTTAAATTTTTTAAAAAAGAAGATATCATAACAAATGTTATGCATAAACTTTGACTGCAACCTGATTGAAAACAAAAAGCTATAAAAGACAATTTGGGGATAACTCAGTAAATCTGGGTATGGACTAGGTGTTACTTTATGTTAGCAAATTATCAATTTTGTAGACATAATAATGGTGATACATGTGATTTTGCAGAGCAATGCCTTTGGTTTTAGGATCTGCCTGCCAAAGTACTTAAGAGCAAATTTTGTCAATGTCTGCAATTCACATGCATGGATGGATGGATGGACAGATGGACGGACGGATAGACTAACAAAATGTGGCAAAAAATTAGCAACTGTTGAATCTAGGTGGTGGGCATATGGTTGTTCATTGTATCATTTCAATATTGCTTACACTTTCTTGATAATTTTCATAATAAACAATTTAAAAACATGACATTTTCAGAACATTAGTATTTTAATTAAGTTTTTTAAAAAATATATTTTTAAAGAATATCTTACAAAGAAGCCCCACATGGAAAGTGGGGATAAAGTGAGAATTACTCCAGTTAATAGTACAGAGAAGCTGGGCGTGGTGGCTCATGCCTGCAATCCTAGCACTCTGGAAGGCCAAGGTGGGAGAAACACTTGGGGTCAGGAGTTTGAAACCAGCCTTAGCAAGAGCAAGACCCTGTCTCTACTAAAAATAGAAAAATTAACGAGGTGTGGTGGTGCATGCCTGTAGTCCCAGGTCCTTGGGAGGCTGAGGCAGGAGGATCACTTGAGCCCAGGAGTTTGAGGTTGTAGTGAGATATAATGATGCCACTGAACTCTAGCTGGGGCGACAGGGCAAGACTCTGTCTCAAAAAAAAAAAAAAAAAAAAGGCTGAAAGCGTTTTTCAGAACATCCCTAGACTCCTAGAACCACTCCTTCATCTGACTTACGCTCACACGAGTTCAAGAGCCTCCCCACAATGGCACGAGTTAGTGGCAGGTGAGGGGACATGACAGATCCCAGGGTTCATCAGCCCCAGTCCAGGGCTCTCCACAATAGGCAGCCACAGGGTTGCCCGGCCTTGCTTAGCTTCATAGCCAATGCTCAGGAGGGGAAAGGATGCCTTAGCAATTGGCTTTATCATTCATCCTTTGTTCTTTGGAAAAAATTCCCCTCATAGACACGTACTTCAAATAAACATTGTCCTCTCTTCCCATTCACCCAGTGTAATACACTCTCTCATACTTATTGTAAACACCATTATTCTGGGAACTTTGAAAAAAATGTATAGACAGGCAATAAGGGGCCCCTGCCCTGGAAACACTAACACCCAATAAGCTATACGCTCGTGTAACGGACAACTCTCTAAGAGCTGTCTCAAACAGGGTCAACTTCTAAAAATGGTTTCTAATCATTATATTTCAGTGACAGGAGAAAAAAATATTATCTTGATAGTAAAGGATTTAAATTTATTGCATATCTTAAAATGGTTACTGGATTGAAATTATAAAGTAATGAATCATTTCCTGAAAAAGTCAAGTGATTAGTAATGCCATTATGGAGAACTATTTAGAGATGTCAGATGCAGGAGGGAAGGAGGAAAGAAAAGAGGGAGGAAAGGAAGGAAGGAAGGGAGGGAGGGAATTGTTGAAGACTACCCAGGAAGTTATTCCTAAATGTAGATACGTTCTGGAAGATTAAATTAATTTAAAAAAAGAAAAGAAAATTGAACAGACTCCATGATTACTCTTGGAAAAAATTAAGGTATCTCTTAATTTCTACTCAATTTTTTGTTTTAAACACTGTCCTCTATAAGTAATGAAACAGTCTGTATTTCTCAAAGTTTTCCTACAAGGCAGCTGTTACAGATGAATCAACACTGTGGCCCACACTTCACCATCTTCTGGACTCAGTGACATGGTTCTTGCCATCTCTCAATACACGGCACTGGAGACAACCTCACATAACAGACACTGGGGCAGGTCCATTTTTCAGACACTGATAAGAACATGACCCTACCCCAGATCTTGGAGACTCATTATTTAACCTAATCTTAGAATATTTTCCACATATCTCCTAGGTTCCTATCAAACCAGAATGTTGGTTGCAACCCAGTTCATCCTTCTGGGTGTAAACTTTTACCAAAATAAGGTGGCGGAGGAAGAGGAGGGAAAAGAGGGAAGGTAAGAACAGTCTCAGTGTAGCAGGAATAGAAGCTAACATTTACTGACAACTTACTAAGTCCCAGGGACAATGTTCAACAGTTTACATGCATTGTCTTGCGTAACTCTAATAATCTAGGAGGCAGTAATTAGTATTAATCTCATTTTATACATAAGAAAACTGAGACTCACAACGATGAAGCAAATGGCCCAGATCACACAGACATTAGGAGCAAAGCCGAGAAACGAACCCAGGTCTATCTGAACCTGGAAACCTCAAAGTCTTATCTACTCTGCCACATGTGGCCACCCATCCATGTCATTTTTTCTTTTTTTTTTTTTTTTTTTTTTTTTTTGCCTGAAGACCCCTTCTCATCTCTTAGTTCAGGATCCTCCCTAGGCATTAGGGCCTGGTACTGTAAGCCATTCATAATTATCACATATAGAAAGATGGCTCCTTCCTTGGAACGCCTGCATAGTTTCCTTGAACCATGTTTAAGGCGACTGAAGCAAGGGTTTTATCCCTCCTACTAGGCTATAACGAAAAGAACCATGACTTTTGCATTCCCCATGCATAAGTCTCTATGGGCTTCCAGTTTACTGATTGAAGAGTAATACCACACACTGCCTTAGCCCAACACCTTATCTCCCACAGTGGTGTTAGCCATGTTTGGTAGGAGGACTGGACGTTTTATGAGTTAAAAAAAATACATTGCATTTGTTCAATAAACATTTATTCAGTCCATAATAAGTTCAAATTTGTCAGACTCCAGCAGTCTACTTGAAATTGTCAGATCACCTCTTAGGAGGAAACTAAATGGCATATTTTTTTGGCATCAGAAGAAAATCACTCCTTAATAAGGTTCTACAAACGACAGACTTAACACATTTTTTCCAAATTCTCCACCCAAAGTCGTGGGGGATGCTGTTGGAAGGCTCCCTATGCAATGCCATTAATTGCCAGAAAATGGAAAAATCCAAGAAATATGGGGCCCTGGAACAGGGTTCAGGGACCGAGGGCAACTCTTGATCCATGCAAAGATCAAAGCTGTGTAGAAACCATTCTCAGGTTTACACAGCTGCATGCTCCGTGCGGGAGCCGTAAAGCAAACACAATCTGAACAGGAGGGAAAGGTCTTGTGACTGGGAGTGTGTGGGTGTCAATGACTCCCCAGGACATCAAATGAATCCAGAGGCTGAAGAGCCACCTCACTCCAGGGCTAGAAAAAGAAGCTTGTACTCTTTCCCAAGCCAGGACATATTTTTATTGTGCCAAAAAATTTCACCAATTCAGCCTTCTAAAACACAATCAGAAAAAGGGAAGAAAATCATTAGCAAATAAGCAAAGAAGTTTTGGAGTTTAATAAACAGCACCAAAAAAAAAAAAAAAAGTGAATTGGTCAAGTCTTAATAATCTGAGGATAAGAAACTCCCTGCTCCAGCTTATCTTGTTTGGTTGCTGTGTACAACATCCGAATGAGACCCAGAGCTCTCAAAACTCCTTTAGGTGTACGAATTCCTAAACTAAATAATAACAAAGCCATATGTTACCATATTTTTAGATATGAATTGCTGTATAAGACACAAACACAACAGTAGCTCCCTGCTATCATTCGGATTCATTAAAAATAAAATCATCTCATAAGCCTGCAAATGTTGATTTTTTTTTTTTTTTTGCATTACAAAACTTTCATATTTCCCCTGTGTACAGAATTATAATTTCTTTACATGGCTGTTTTCAATGTCTTGAACTTGATATACATGTAATATTAGAAAACGAAAATTTTATATATATACATATATATGAATTCCTAGTTTCATGTATTAGAAAACAATATGTTTTGCTCATTAAAGGCGCCAATATAAATGCTATAAACCATGAAATTACCTTTGAGCCCTTCCTGAAATAACCAGTTCACAAACAAATGATCCATGCAAAAAGGCAAGGGGAGATTACAATAATAAGACTAAGTTACATTTTCATTTCAGGATTTTTTTTAATGTAAAAAAGTATTATTACCATGAAACCGACATCTGTGGCAGGTACACCCAATTTATATAGAAAACACCAAACAATACAGATAGATTGAACAAAATAAGTTCAAAGTAGGGCTTTACGTATTTTCCGAATGCGATGCAGAACTCATATTTACAACAAATTGTCTCAATAAAAGAAACTTACTTTTGTTTTTCTCACTTCACAGAGCTAGTTTAAAAGCAATGATGGCAAAAGCATTTTACTAAAATAACTTTGATGCTTTTCATACTCAGAAAATAAGATTCTACCCTGGTAATGACCAAAAGAAGCTGTGGATATCAGGAATTTTACTCATGAGTCAAAACTCTGGAGCTGAAATTAGCAAAGCCCTTAGTCTAATGTGATTCCCAAACAAGCATTATCAACATCCTCTAGTACCTTGCTAGAAATGAGGATCTTTGGGCTCCACTCCAAAGTTCTAAGATAAAAACACTGGGGGTGAAGCCCAGTGACATGTGTTCTAAAAAGTCCTCCATGGGATTTTATTATTAGCCATGGTGCATGACTAATTTTGAGAATCAGCCTTAGTTTGATAATGTAAACAACCAGTGTTGGAGATAAGGATGCTATGTCCTCTAAGATCCTGTGTAGAATCTGCAGTGGTTTACCCACACTGCTCTTAAAGTCACCACCTGCCCATTCCTCCCTATCCAGACAATGACATCTGAGCCAGCTGGTTTGCACATTTCTATCTAGATTAATCCATGCCACTCTGCTCTAGTATATCTGATCTGCAAAGTGATAGATGATACATCTTCAGCCAAGACCTAGAAATAAGTGAGAGCCATTGGTTCTGACAGAAGCCAAGGGAACGTTAGACTCCTGGGTTTCCTCCAGGTTTTAACCATCATCCCTACAATGGCCCCCCAAATACCTATGAAACAGGCCAGCATGAGTCTGTCCTGGGCAGGGAGCAATCCAGACTTCTGAGCAAGGCCTACCAGGGGATCTCAGAGCCTTCCCATGTGAGCCCCAAATAGAAAGCCATGTGTCTCCTTTGGGCCAAATCTTGTTTTCAACCTACTCATACATTCATTCATTTGTTCATTAGTTTGTTGGTTCGTTTAGGGACTCATTCACGCAGTCAACAAACATTGACAGAGTTCTCTTCTTCTCTCCCTCCCACCCTTTCTTCCTTCCCTCCTTTTTTACTTTTTTTGGTTCATGCTGGGGTCATAAAGCTATACTGCACTACCCCTTCATGGTGCTCACAGTCTAGCAGGTGAGGTGATACTCATATGCAAGTAGGTAATTACAGCACAATGAGGTAAGTACAAAATGGAAATCTACATCAAGGAATATGAACAGTGGATGACTAGGGAACTACTTATTGGCAGGAGTGAATCCCACACACAACAGAACTTACAGAACAAGAATCTTATAGAACAAGTAGAACAGAAACTTACAGAACAAGTATGATAGAAGCCAGCAACATTGAAAATCTTTCTGGCCGATCACGAACACAGCATTTTCCTGAGTCCATGAAGCTGACACACTTGCAAGCTCTTTAGGGCAAGACGTGTGCCCTGTGTCTCTGTGTCTCCAACCCTAGCACTGGGCTTGGCACAGAGATGCTGGGTCAGGGGCAGAGAAGATTAAACTGGAGAAATGGTCAGGAACTCACGGAAGAAAAGGTAGCTCTTGAGGCAGGGAAGACACTTAGGGCTCCATCTGAGTGACCCAAACAAGGAGAAGCAGCAGCTGGCCCACCTGGTGATGGGCAGTAAAGGGATGAATGAGCAGGAGGCGCAGGACTGAGTCGGGAACCAAACTGCTAAACATGAAGGGATCCTGATCACCATTTAGGAAGGTCTTGAGTGAAAACAAAGGTTCCTTTGTGCTCGGATGAGGTCCTGCCAGAATTGACCAGAGCAGGCTGGAACAGAGATTCTGCTCTATGGCCTACTTCATGATTCTCCCACCAGCACAGGAGGGAGAAAGAACAGGCAACTGCCCAGCGCCTGATCAGAGGAGAAGACAAGTAACCTGTAGATGTTAGAACCACTATAAGAAAGAGAGAGAGACAAAGGAGGAGAGGGAGGACACAAAACCCAGCAAAACGGTACTGGGTTGTCACAGGGAATACACAAGAAGAGGAAGGACCATTTTTCTAGACTTCTGTTTCTAAAGATGCCTGGACTCAGTTACAAACAGTGGCAGGAGAGAGAGCAAAGGTAACTAAGCCTTACTGTCTGCTTATTAAGCACCACACAGCTCCCTGGGAGGTTTACAATTGTCGTTCTTAATTCTTGCAGTAACATGAAGAGGTAGGTATAAGACTCCTATTTTGTGGTTAACTAGTGGCTCAAAGCAGTGAGGACACTTGCCTAAAACCACACAGCTAGAATGGAGAGGAGGAAGGTGGTTTGTGTCCCAGTCTCACTCCAAAGTCCAGGAAGGACGTGGCCTGAGTCAGAGAGAAAAAAGAAAGGCTCAGACACCTTTGAGACTACAGTTTCGGACAGGGCAGGCCAAGAATGGCCCGGAAGCAAGGAACCAACAAAAATGATGACTTTAGCAGAGTGTACTTAGCAAAGGGAGTCTCTGTGAGGCTCTGAAATCTCCTACCATCCTGGCAGGACACCTTTGGCCTAGCTCACTGGCCTGAAGATGGTGGATTGGAGTCCTCACTAAGGAACCCATCCTTGAATACCTTACAAAGTATTTTAATGAAGTGCACATTCAGCTCTGCAACTGAGATCTGTCTGAACCCATTGGCCCTTGAACGAAGCCCTCCAAATACTTCAGGGTAAGGACAGCACATTTAAACTTAATGGAATTTCCTGCCTTATTTAGTAGTGCCAGAATTGCTCCATCATGTAAATAAATTGGCCAGAGCTTTCTTTTTTCTTCCCTTAAAAAAAATGATATAGGACATAATCTTTCAAGTAAATCCTAATTTAAAGTGTTCTAAGTCCAAAAGATAATTATTTGGACCATATAAATACTGCATGTGTGTGTGTAATGTGGATTGCATGCATAGCTATAAAAAAATACTTGGCTCTGTTATTTTCTTAAAATTGCTGTGTTGTTACCATTTTTATTGGGTTAATTAAAAGACCATAAAAATCAATTCAAACATGTTTGGAAACAGATTTCCAAATTTCATAAACTGTGTTCAGTTGTTAGGCCAAAGATAAGAAAATGACTCATAGCTTTGGTGTCACTCAGTAATTCATTCATTCATTCAGCCATCCAACCAATATCTCCGACTATGGGCCAAGCTCTAAAACAGGAGTAGCCCTTGCCCTCATGGCATTATCAATCTGGCAAGAGAGAAAAATTGAAGGACATTATTTAGATGTGAAGTTAGCAACTTTTTCTGTAAAGAACCCAGATGGTAAATATTTTCAGCCTTAAGGGCCACAATGTCTCAGCCACAACTGCTCAATTCTGCCACTGTAGCATGAGAGAAGCCATAAACAATACATAAACAGATGAGCGTGGCTATGCTCCAATAAAAATTTACTGACAGATACTAAAATCCGAATTCCATATATTTTCATGTATCATGAAATATTACTCTTTTTTTAATCATTTAAAACTGGAAAAACCATCCTCATCTCCTGCGTCATACAAAAAATAGGTGGTTCACAGATCTTGACTTAATTAGATTGTTACACAGGAAAAGGTACCCTCTTATGGTTGACCCAATATCCAGAAACGATGATGTTGGGATTCTCAGATTCTAAGTCCACAGGGCTTTTGTATCATTCTGGAAAGCATCTCTAAAGGGCACAAAAGAGAATTCCCTCTCTCTGCTGTTGGCCATCAGACCTCCCTGCTCATCTCAAAGACAGCTTATTGCTTGGTCCTAAGCAGTGGTCTTTGGTGACCGTCCCTGTTCCCTGATGGCCTTGGAAATGTGCTCCTAACTTGATAAAGTACTAATTTGGCTTTTCTCTTATAGCCATTGTATAACTTCGATAAAAAGCCAAGACAATCCTTTTTGAAAATCTGAAGGAACATTTGCCCACAGATTGAAACTTGGGGATCCAAGTTACAACCAGGGAAAATTTCCATGGTCAACATCTAAAACTGTCTGGATAGCAGTTTCAGACTGCTGAGAAGCCTCCATGTCATTCCCAAGTTCCTTGTCCTTCCTCGATTGCTGAGTGTCAGCCACCAGCCAGCTCAGTTACAACGACAGAAACATAACTGAGTACATGTGAGTGGCCTTCGGTGGGCAAATGTTCAAGCACATTAAGGTTTTAATATAATTATAATTATAGAACATGTTCAACCAATTAACCACAAATATGCTGTTTATCTGAAAGGCTGCCAACTCTGTGAAATGCAGTCAAAATAACATTAGGCTGTGGTCCTTAAGCAAAGAATACACACTGAATCAAAAGACAGATCGGAAGGAAAAGGCCAATATAAATATTTTATCTGATATTTTATGAATATTTCTTCAAATGCCAGATTAAAATATGTCATCTCGACTTCCCATATATTTACTTGATGAAATCAGATTAAGTGAGTTCATGACACTGTTGAAAAACATCATAAACTGAAAAGAGAGAGGAAGAGAGAGAGAGAGAAAGTGTATTTTGTAAATCTTGGCAGTCAAGCTACCCTAACACCAGCCTAAGTATAATGTAAATAAGAAACAGCAATTGGAACAAATCATATTTTTTAAGGAGTTTGGAAACTTCTCATTACTCCTTGTATCTTTCTTAGTTAAAGCCTTTTAGGCGTTTGAGCAAATTTTAACTTTGCCTTAGCAACTAAATAATATAAGCCTTGTCATAACTTTCCCCTACAAAAGAATTTTAAAAAAAAGAACCTAGTCGTACAATTTGTATATATACAATTTGTACTGCTGTAAAAGCATATTTTGAAAAGTGCTCCCTAAATAATTAAGCTATTCCTTTTACCATACTTCCTATATTACAGAAGTCATTTTCCCACCAAGAATCAATAAGTCATTCTTCACGTCAGTCATTTTTCTCCATTTAACGGAATGGACTAAAGTCCAACACGGCAAGTTACATTACCTTTGAATTATGTGTGTAATTTAAAATTCAAAGTACTACACTAAGGAGCTTTTTAGACTGACCACTCTACACTCTCTTCATAAATATGGTCCTTTGCAGACCCTTCTGACAGATTTACCGAACAACAGGACTTTGAAACAGTTAAGACCGGGTGAGCCCTACAGGAAAGCTGTTCTCTGTAACAATGCCACAAGAACAATTCCCTTTTCAGAGGAAGCACAAAGCAAACTGTCATACATCACTCACCAGGAAACGGCTCTAGTTTCCAGATTAATGGTAAAGCCATTTTCAAGCATCTGCACTTTAATTACAAATAAACACGTGGGCAGATATTGGCTGGTCAGCGCAGAGAGTGCGCTCTTAGTACACGTCTCCGAGCGGGTTTTCTTTGACCGATTCCAAGGCCTGGGATAAAATTTCAAATGTAGAAACCCCAAACAGGTATATAGTCAAGAGACTGTCATCAGTTAGTTAAACACACCACATGAGGGAAAATAGAAAGATATTTTAATTAAAATGTGTAAGTGTGCACACACAGCCATTACACGTTAACATTTTAATAAAAGTGACTTTATAAACCTTTCATTAAATTTGTGGGTTGATGATGTACTTCTGATTATAAACAGAATACAACGACCTCATTCTTCAAGAACATAAAAATAAAGTGACCATTGACAATGTCAAAGAATATTCTTAAATTTGCTAGGTACTGGTTCGCACTGTAGGCCAGTAAAACTTTTAAAAACACATGGCAAGTAGACAGCGTTTCTCTCTACAACCCACGTTACTTGATTCAGGACCTCCTCAAAAGCAGCAGACCACCCTAGCCAGTATAAGAGAAAACAAGACTACTACGACACAGTGTTTTCAAATATTGGTTATTTAGAAAATACAACAATACATTTGATTGGGATCTGCATGTACAAACTTGTCTCTTATCCCTTCCTTTGTTCATGAGGTGATTCATTTACCTTCAGGGTAATTTTATTTTTTTCCTGTCACTAGTCAAAGCAGGACAGTCGAACCCCTTCTTTGGGAAAGCCCTACCTTGGACCCCCAAGGTGGAAGGTTTCTCAGACCATTTCACTGTAGCAGCTGCCACCCTGTTCCTTCCCACAGCTCTGTAGCCTTGGAATCTCTTTTTTTCCTCTTTCTTCATTAGTAAGTAATTCTGATAATTGTATACTTTCCCCTATGTGGAACAATCTTAGACTATTCGAGCTTTACTAAATCACTCTAGGACATGCCTTCTTTGGGTCATCAAAAAATCAACTCTCCTTGCCTGGGTTTTTATTCTTGCCAACTTAGCATTCCCAAGACAAATCACTAAAAAAGGCTTAAAAAATCATTAGCTCTCATTTATTCAACTTGAGCATCAGCGTGGCCTGAAGCGCGGGAAGAAACAGACTGGCAAAGTCACGCTGCCAGCACTAGGTGAAGTTTTACCTTCCAGCGCTCCAGGTTCCCAGCGAGATTCCAGCCAGGGCTGCCTTCCACTCCATTTCAGCCTGGCACCCTGACTCTCTGCCACCAGCTGCCGACACGCCTTGTGTTAGCGGAGAATTTGTGAGAAAAGCAGAACGTTCCCGCTGGGTGTTAGTTTTGCATGGCAACACTCAACAATCTCAAATTGTGAGACCCTAAAGGATAGTTTTTTTTTTTTTTTTTTTTTTCCTGCCTAACCCCAGGATGATTTTTTACTTCTTCTTCTTCTTCAACTTGTTTGGATTTTTTTCCCACTTGAAAAATGTAGCAACCCCCACCTAACTGATGGATACTGTTGCTCAGAGAGAGTGATTTACTCTATCGGAGCAACGGTACCCTGATACGGCCTATAAATTACGTCCCAATGTGGTTAGTTCACATAAAAGGAGGTTCTATCAAAGGGAACTGATATTCTGGGAATATTCTCTCTCAAAAAGGATTACGTGCGGGGAAGTACAATTTGTAAATATAAAGGGAGATGTTGCAAATGCATCACTAGGATGTAAAGGTTTGGCATAATTGTCCCAGCGAAACCATGTGGAGGTATGCATGACTAATGAAAGAGGGACAAGAACTACATTTCTTTTTCTTTGCAGGGAAAACACTGCACTTGAACAGTGCGAGAATAGGCTTGCTCTTTCCAAACAAACACCATTAAAATAACAAGCACAACCACCACCACCGCCACAACAAAAATCAGGTCAACCTAGATTAAATTACTGGGAATAGATCAAAAGTTACTTTTATTACCATAAGGTGTGGCCTGCATCAGAACCTCTGAGTTACTCATCCTGTCACTCAGTAATGAATTTCATATATGTGCGTGCTATTAAAGGGGGGAAAAAAAGTAAACTCATAAATAATTCAACACACTGCCTCCTGCCAACTGATCATATATTGTTCATGTTTCACTTGCCATATTAAATAAAAATTAAAAAGGGTTTCCTTTTTTCATTTAAAAACCCAATCTGTAATTGTAGGGGACCATAAAAAGTGTCTTGAAGGTAGTGGGCATTCAAAAACATCATTGTTTCAATTGCACAGTTAAAAAATATTTGCTAGGAATGGCTAAATTAAAGGGGAAAAATTAGTTAAATCTTAAGGAAACGTTTATCTTCAACACTGTCTCTAAAACTGTATCACTTCAGTGTACAGGTAGAAGGATTAAAATTAAAAAAATAGTACTGCATCACTATAAAAATCTGTACTGAGTAGCATTATGAAAACGAAACAGAAGTTTCAGCTCAAACTCAGGAAAGAGGCTGCACTGGTTTCTTTGGATTGACACATTTAAACAGGACATCACTGACATACTTCTTTTTATGCCTTTGTGGATAATTATTACTTAATTAACCTTTAAAATTAGGGGAAAAAAACCATGGCCAGTTAGCTCAGTTGGTTAGAGCATGGTGCTAAAATTAGGAAAAAAAAAAAAAAATTAGAAAAAAGATTAGAAACCTCGTCCAATGAAATTATCAAAAACAGTCTAACCGGAAGGTTTTTACTTAAAGATTTGACTACATAAGTCAAAATCCAAGGAGATGGTCCTTTGGCCTGGTCCCTGCCCCTTCCCTCTGTATTCTGATTGAACCAGTCCATTGGAAAACAGAATACTCTTAGAGCCCTTAAACTGCTTTAGAAACAAACCACAAAAAACAGTGCAACAATCATGTGACCTTTCAGAGATGACAGCACATACTATTGTTCGGTGATGACAATATAATTCTTTTTGAACTAAGTATCTTTCTCGACTACTAGTGGATCAAAGTTATGGATTTTGTGTGTGTGTGTCTGACTATAGAAGAGAGAACTTGCTATTTGCCAAAACTCAAAGGCTTCAAAACCAGGTTGTTATCTGGTTAAAGACCACACTCCAACTACTTGAACTAACAGTTCATTTCAACAGACATTAAGATTTAAGGAGAGGAGCCAGGCGAGGTGGCTCATGTCTATAATCCTAGCACTTTGGGAGGCCGAGGCACAAAGATTGCTTGAGCTCAAGAGTTCGAGACCACCCTGAGCAAGAGCAAGACCCTGTCTCTACAAAAAACAGAAAAATTAGCCAGGTGTGGTAGTGAGAACCTGTAGTCCTAGCTACTCAGGAGGTTGAAACGGGAGGATCACTCAAGCCCAGGTGTTTGCGGTTGCAGTGAGCTATGATGATGCCACTGCACTCTAGTCTGAGAGAGCAAGACTCTGTCTTGGGGAAAGGAAAAAAAAAAGATTTAAGGAGAGTCATATATTGCTTAGGTAAGTAGAAATTAATAACAGTTTCAATAGAAAAGAAAAACAGAAAAGCTTTGCCATATGAAGCATCAAGCATCATCCACCAAAGTGGAGAAATGTGTTTTATTTTATTATCCTTAAAAGGTCCATTGCCAGTTCTGACATGTTTCCAAAATTTCATGTTGTTTTTTTTGAATGCCGAGGTCAGGCCTACCACATCTAGTCCTGTTACATTACCAAATGTCCAATTCCCTCTCAGTTATTGGAGAAAAAAGTCAGAACATGACTCCAGCTGGGCAGTGCCATGAGAGACAGAATGGGTGACCACCGTGTCAAAGAGCTGTTAAGATAAAACCGACTTTCTAACTTAAAAAAAAAAAAAAAAAAAAGGCAAAGAAACTATAAAACTGATTTTAAAAATCTGGAGAATTTTTAAAAATAAAGGATAAATTAACTCTCAGTATTGAGGGGTATAAAACCAATATACCTTAGGATAACAGAGTAGAGACAGCTTAAACTTTCTTATAATACATATATAGTTATATTTATAATGGTCTAATTGGTATGGGGTATATAATGAAGAAGAAGATGTTGATTCATTTTATTTTGTTATTTTTTTTTTGGTGTTTCCTTTTATTTTTAAAGGTCTGCCCAAATATATTGCTTATAAATCATACCAAAAATGCATCCATTAAAACCACAGTTATTATTTTTTTTTTTTAGGGAAAAAAAAAAATCAAGTTCTAGAATCCAACAATCACATTTTACTTAATTACAAACAAAGACATAGTGTATTATTTTCCTGTATCCACAAGAGACAGGAGGAATGTAATTTTTATTGCATGTTAAGTTTTCACTGAATCACAATATTATTAAGCTTTAAATCAGAGGATTGGTTCCTTCGGCTAAGTCTAACAATACTAGAAAGTAAAAGGGGAGGAAAAAAACCCCACCTCATCTGGGGCTGTAATATTTGCTGAAAAAATCTACTTCAAAACATTAATCAAATTTTTCGCCTACTGGGCAACCATATGGTATAGCAGCATGTGAATCTCACAAACTTGCTGATCTCCTGTAACTGGGTGCAATTAATTACGCTGGCTGCATCCATCTCTTGGATTTTCGCCTTGTGAAAAAAAGTATTTATTGCAACAGCTTTTACAAAACAAGGGAATGAAAATCACAATTGATTAATGAGCTGAATGGAAATATTTCCGTTAGCAGATTTTTAAAATGAATAAGGATTAATACCGCGGATGGAAATGCACACACGTCGAGCTCTCCTTGTACTTTCTGGACCCCCAAAAAGGCGGAGGAAAAGTGGGCAGAGATGGCGCTGGGAGTTCTAACATGCATAATTCACTAGCAGGCTTTAGGTCGCAAGTAATAAAGCCTTAAAACTGGTGAAGTAATAAAGAGGTTGGCTTTACAAGATACTATCCTGGGAGACAAAAAGCTTGTTCTTTGATTTGAAAACACAGATATTAAACACTCAGTGGGTGAGGAACATTACGGGCCTGACAAAGGAGGGAACGGAAAGGGCTCTTACAAGTAAGCAATCTACTTTGTCCTTAGCTATTTAGGCCCAAAGATTGCTGCACATATGGTCCGATTACAGTTTTAAGACCCCTCCATAAAAGCAAGCATCCAAGAGCAAGTCGGAATGGTATCACTGTCCTTACCTGCTGGCTAACGGTACAAACAATGCATAGTTGCAACATCTTCCCCACCAGTGTTCAGCCATCATGCATCTGACTTTCTTAACAGTCAGACCCCTTTCTGGTGCTGAACCATCATCACGTGTGCCTTCACAGAACCTGCTTCTTGATAAGCACGAGGGTCGTAATCCCTCCCCCACTGGAGCACGGAGGGACCCAAGGCTGGAGGTCTATTGACAAAGCAAAAGCAGTTGCACCTTGCCCCTTTTCAGAACTGCCCTCTGGGTTTAAGACCACCCAAACTAGCCAAGCATTGATGATGTCATCTTCACGTGCATCCTTATTCCAAAAAGATCAGTTCCATCTGTTCTAAATAGACAGCAGAGGCGTCAGCTGCTAACATTTTGCTAGTTGTTAAATACTTAAGAAAACAAAACAAATACTAAACATAGTGGAGGAAATACATAAGTTTGGAAGATCAAATAATGTATCACTCTTACAAATGACACAGGAAAAAGCTGTTAGGACCAAGCTTTTTAATTCCACTCTTCTGCCAACCTTTCTTTTTACCGTTTCTACCGTATTTAAACTTTTACCAGGAAATTCTGCAAAGGGCTTTGTTAATGAGACTTTACTATCATTTTATTAATGCCCACATGGTGCGTGTGGCCAGTGATTTCTCTGCTAGTCTTCTGTGTTTGTTTTGTGGAAATGTCCAGGAGATAAAATCTTCTGTAATCACCTGAAAGATCAGAGAACCCAGAAAAAGGGTAATGACACTATATAAAACAAGGAGTCAGTTAAACGATATTTGAAATGATGCTATTTCATCTCGAACAATTCATCCCATTTGAGGTCTATGTTTTTGTTAACAAGTAAGTTTGAAAATTTTGATGTGATAGACAAAAATAACTTTGTGCACTTTAAAGTAGCAAGCATATCTAGATGGGCAAGAGATTTGAAAGGCCAACATTGGAGGTACCGAAAGGATAATTTATAAAAATGCTACTAAAATCATTCCAGTTGAGAATCAGAGCCAGTTTATGATCAAACAAGCCACTGTTTTGAAGAAGCCACTATCTGGTGAAAAGTAGGAAGAGGTTACCAAGAAAAAGTGCTTGGCTTTGGGGAAAAAAAAAAAATCGCATGGGAACTGGTAGTCCAACTCCTTAAACCAGTGACCCTACAAAGTGAACCTCCACCCACCACCACCTCTCAGATGGTCTCTAAGCCCCTCCTACATGCAATGGTTGTTGGCTTCAAAGTTTAAAGAGTTAACAAAATGTTTTAACGAGATACAAATCTCAGAGATCATTAATCAATATGTTCAATGTTATTTGTGATAATTCATCATGACATGATATTAATGGGTTACTGTACCCTTCAGAGGTGAGATTAATGCAAATGAGCTGCCACAATTAACTTTACTGCTCCCAACTCACAGGAATGGACAGATGATTATAAATGACAACTATATGTCAATTACAATATCCAATAAAGTGAAGCTTAGAGAACAATCCATCTCCTTTTATTGCTCTTCCCTGACGTAGCTGAATTTAGCTCAACCCACTGTTGTCACTGTGTAACCATTGTTTGGGAGAGGGGAAAGGGTTTTCCTTTTTTTTTTTTAATTTTTCAAATCTTAAAAAGCGCTTCAAAAATGCCCACGTAAATACATTTTCTAAAGGAGAGCCGCAGGAAACCAGGAATAAATGCCACATTCATTCTTTGTGAGTTAAAGAAAACTGTATCTATTTTCAAATTGTAGCAGCAAGGCCAGCAAGGAAACAACCTACCCAGCTGTGTATAATATATTTACTCAATTAAAAAAGCAAGACATTAGCACAGCATCCTGAAAAGCCTTGAGTTTCACTAAACAAAAGTTATTTGAAAATCACTCTGTTGAAGTAAACAGGTCAGCGAGTGGAAAGTAGGTGTGAGGTCGAGGGCAGGGGGAAAGGTTTGATGTCAACTTCTACACCTGCATTTGGGGTGTCAGTGAATACTCAGGTACAGGCGGAGTATTTCCATGCCTGCATTATTCCTCCTTGCATGGATGGAGTACTGTATGAGAAAGTTCTCTCTGGTGAAGATGGGTGCATTGTAGTGGTGCCGTCTCACCCCAGATTCTTCTACTGGGCAGGTGCATCAGAGAGGCTGTGACATCTGCTGGTGACTCATAGCTGCCCCTTCCTGCCTCACCTGAGGTGATGTCCATGCTTCTCCAGCAGATGCTGGCTAATCACTGGCTGCCCAGCCAGGCAGTCTGAACAGGATCAACTGTACAGCACAATTTGCACCCGAGACTCCCCCATGGGATCAGGCTAATGTGGGTCTTCAGCTGAGGCCACATCCTTGCTGGACATTTTCCCTGCCTTTTTCCACTCCTCTTACTGCCTTTCTGCAAGCACGTACCCCCACCAAATCACTTCAACAACAAGCCTGCCTTGAACTCTATTTCCAGCGAACAGGACCTAAGGCAGGTACGGATGAGACAGAAATAGGAACGCTCTTTTAGCAGTGCAATTTACAAAGAGCTGTCTTTTGCTGGTCATTGACAAGAGACCACCCCACATGCTCCTTTTTGAAGCTACACCCGGAAAGGATTCCTTCCTTCTGTTTTCAGAAACATGTAAAAATAATATTAAGATGTAAAACCATAAAAGAATCACAATGCATTGTGGAAGCTACAGATTTGTCTGTTTTCCCATGTGCTTCTGTTGCCAAAATGGACGTCATCTTTGCATTAGGAAACGGGGTCTCCTGTACTCCGTGTAGAGCAAGGGCATTTAACTCCAGCCTGCACTATCCATTCTGGAGAGAACCCATCGTCCAGGGCCATGATTGATTCAGGGGTAGATGTCTGCCTCAAATTAGGCCAATCCCCTGTGGCTTTGGGGTCAGAGGTAGTGGGGGAAACAACTTCATGTTGCTGGGGCTGGTAAGATGAGAAAGTGCTAGTCTACCACAGCGCCACCTTGATCCCCACTCAAAGAGAATATTCTCTTTCAAGCATATAACACGTAAAAGATATGCAAAACCAAGAGATTAATAAAGACAGAGGCCTTGATGGCAAATCTCAGCTCTGGAAAAAGCTAGACTTTGAACAGGGGTCGGTAAACTATACCCTGGGCCAAATCTGGACCACTGCCATATGTTCTTGTAGAGCCCACGGCTAAAAACGCTTTATATTTTGTAATGGTTGGGGGAAAAAATAATTTTTGCAACACATGAAAATTTACATGAAATTCAAATTCCAGCATCCATAAATAAAGTTTCACTGGAACGCAGCCATGCCCAACCCTTTACATCATGTCTATGGCTGCCTTCGCTCTACAAGGGCAGAGCTGAGTGGTTACGTGGTCCGTGGAGCCAAAAATATTTATTATCTGTCCCATTACAGAGAAACTTTGCTGACTCTTGCACAAAACTTTGCATTTTGTGAGCCAATAATGACCCTTTCCACGTAAGCTAGTTTGAATTTGGACATTTCCAAATGTAAGAGGAAATTCCCGATTAACTAACTGAGGAATCTATTCTTGGCCATTGTCACGTACCCCTACACCTCCACCCACCCAGTCTGCCGGGATCCTATATGTTATGAACCAATATCCAGATCAACTGATGGGCTCTTCCTCTTACCTGATCCTGAGAAGTTATTGCATTTTTTGCTGAATGTTACAAAGTATTGATATGTTAATCTTAAAACATGTGAACTATGTGCAATGTCTATCATTCCAACTACCATTCCAAATATTGATATATAATATCGATCATTCTAACTGATATGCAATTCTAGGCCCCGCAAAGGGAGATAAAGTAAGTTAAAAGTGGGGGAGGAAACTTTTTGTAAAAAACTGTGCCTAAAGAACATACTTAATTTAAAGGGAAACCCCATCATGCCAAATTGTTCTCCTAGTTGGGTAAAGCCTGCCACGATTAGCTGTAACGGCCTGGAACATTCTAGTCTCGGCTCACGAAACTCCAGTGCCTGGTGAGAACAGAGTGTGGTTTTGATGACTTTTACAGAGAATCAGAAAGAGGGGAAACAGATTCATTTGCTTCATTTTTGGTTTCCTGTTTTCCATTAGGAGATAGTTCCAGGTTTAAATTTCTCTTCCCTTTTCCCTGTATACTCACTCACCTGTGTTCCAGGACAGGCACAGCAATCATCACAAAAACAGACCCGTGCTGTCTCCCCTGACACATGAGTTCAGGCCAGTCAAGAAAGTTAGCAAAAATGAGCCAAGTTATTCTCTTTTGTGAAGGCTCCAGGGTATCTTGCTTTTATTTTAACAATATGAAGAAAACTGTTGTTCCTTACTATTGCCAATCCACCACACTACATTCTAATGGCTCTATTATTACATTGTCCATACATTCTCCTAGCACGGGGTATAAACAGGCAAGACGGCTCTGGATAAATCACGGCAGCCACCACAGAGGCGTTTTCTTTAGGGAATGAAGCTTCCCCTACAGCATTTCACTCACTCTCTTCTTGGAAACACCCTGTCACAAACGAGTCTCTCAAACTGCAGAAATTGAAGTTGGTTTTTTAGGGTAATAATTAATCTCAGAAAATAACTATGAAAGTTGCTTATTAATTATTTTTTGTAATATACTTTGGGAATATTTCTTTTTTTCCATGAAAGATGGAGACAAAAGTAGACACATTTTATGATCACATAAAACGTTATTGGGTTTGTATTTTATAGGAGAATGAAACTCACTTAATTCACAAAATGCTCAATGTGAGCAATGCTCAATGTGAGGGAGGGGTCACCCCCCACATACACACACATACATGTACATATACATACACACATATACACACACTCATACACACGCACACATTAGTTTTTCAAGACCCTTAAATAGCTCTTTTTAAAACAACAAAATCTTTCTGTTCTTTATTTCTTCACACATAACTGCCTTAGGGCTTTTAATATATTGTCACTATTTCTGTCCCCCATGGTTTTTCTACTTATTCAAAAAGAAGGTATTTTTCATCTGAATAGCAGTTGACAGTGAACTCGGGTGATATCCTCATTCTTTCTTGACAATGGAAGGAGTTGTCACCAAGAAACTTGTTACTCTCCCAAGCAATGAACTAGCCTGCCTCAGATCATACAATAGATAGACTAGTATTTTGAAAACAATTTAACATACACACACATACGCACACTTTAAGACAAGTTTTTTTTTCATTTAGTCAACTGAAAAGTACTGCAGTGCAACCTCGGACTAATCAAGGTATAAATTAAACCGCATGGCAGATGTTGTTCCAAATACTACACCTCTGTCAGATGACCAAAGTAGAAGTCAAAACATGAACAGACCAGGAAATGCCCCCAAAAGAAAACGTAATAGATAAGATTATTCAGGGTCTTTTATTTTTCCCTTCTCTTGGTGGTTGAAAAATTTTTATTCTGCACTATTTTAGTGAAGGGTGGTATTTTGTTTTCTTTTCTTTCAGAGACAAACAAACAAAAAAGTAGTTGTCTAACATTGAGTTCCGAGAACAACGTGGAACTGTTTCTTGAAGCCTTCCAAATATAAGTTTTTGCTAATTAATTAACAAATTCAAGCTGGTTAAATAAAACCTTCTTCCAACACCTCCTATTTAATTGCAGTTTGGCACCAACAAATATATATCAAAATTATAGTATTTCCCCTGACAGGAAGCTCCTTCCTTCCACACACTGTTATGACTCTCTGCAGAGTAAGCCAGAATTGCTGACAACCTTGAACACTGCTACAACAATATTACTATACTTGGCAGAGAAGTACCCTTGCGGCAGGAGAAAAGCTGTAATTTTGACTGTCACTTCACATTACACTAGATATTATTTCACTGTATACACATGCACACACTCACAAACTCTTAATAGACTACAGTTTTCGCACTGCCTGCCTTTCCAATATAAATGGCAATATAATACCAGCGAACCGCCAATGGGATCCCAGTGAGAAACAAATGTTTTGCATTATGGAAACATCATCAGAGGATGCCTTTTAAGAGATATTTCATTCCGTTGTCCCCCACTCACACCGTTAACACCCCAGCAGCAACTTCATAAGATAATCGCGTTGGTTATCAAAAAGAATTTCACTTTTTTTTAAATCCCCATGGCAGCGCAGAGTCATCATTAACAAATTCTATGCTTGAAAATTTCCATGATGTGTAGCAAAGGTGGTGCCACATGATTCGTAATATTTTGGACATCCTTCAAAGTCTGATGCCTGATGTGTAGAATTTCCAGATTTCAAAACGTATCCTTTTCCTACCATGTATTTCGCTTATCTTCTCACACGGAGGAGTGTGTGAAACTGCAGTGACCGCTAGCCGTGTCACAGCCAAGGCAAGCCGTGCAAACATGAAACAGCCCCACAAATCCTGCAAAACCTACACACTGTCCCTGCCAGAGAGCAGCGCCTGTCTTTGCAGAGAGCTAAGTGCAACATATGCTTGCTTCTTACTGAGCTGGCTCTGAAGCAGATTGGGCCAGGTTCCCCACTGTGTACTCCCCTCCCCCCAGCTTTGATTTACAAGATGGTATGTTAATATCCCCTCTATTTGTCCCAGGCAAGGAATTCTGTGATGTCAGTAGGAGCTCCAAATGGAGAACTCCCTGGAATCCAGAGCACAGGTCTGGAGGATGAATACATAGGTGGAGAAAATTACAACCTGCCCCAAGAGAAGGCTAGCAATGGCAACGGGGCAGGAAAGAAAGCGTCCTTACATCATCTATTAGTAACTAGTTCACCCCTTACATAAACCTGGCAGGAAGTGCTGGAGAAACAAGGCTATTAGAAAAGAAAATCAGAGCTTCTTTCTCTACTTAATCTCTGCCATCCCTTCTTTCCCCTCTTTTCTTCTTTTGAATTACTGTTTCAAAAGATGTAAATAAGATTTAAACTTGTTTTACTGAGTCGAGGAAAAGCAACAGCAAACTCTTTGCCCTCCATTAAGAGAATGTATCCAAAACTTCACCGGGTCTGCTGACCACACCAAATTTAACGAGGTTCGCAAATGAACTAGAGTAAGTTTCCCACAGTGACACATTAATAATAAGTTCCTTATCCCATCTATCCCAAGCCATGAATATGTAATGTTATAAAATGAGTCCTTTTCACACAACAGAACCTCAGACGTGAATAAATAAAAACTATCCATCACAAGCCTGTGAAAAATTAATGAGAGTTCGGAGACACAAGGAAAAAATGGGGACCAAGGAGAGATGGCCCAGTTCATAAAAGCCTCCCTAACTTTCAGATAGTGAATATTCCAGCCCCTGCCCCTCACCCAATTTCCAGGTGAGGGTGTGAAACAATGGATTTTATTTTTAATGGGCTAACATTTCTCAAAGCCACAACTGAGGCAAGGTACGGAGGGAACACAGCCACACAGACTTGACTTCCAGTCCCATAAATGTGATCCCAACTTCAGCGGCGCAGCCGGAGTTTATTTATTTAATTATTTATGATTCACAGCCAGCCTACTTCCAGAAGGACTGAGGTTTCTCACAGTGGTTATGACAAAAGGGAGAAGAGTGTGGCTCTTGTCGAGCTGAGACATCAGGAGACTAGCAAAGCCCTGTTTTGTCCATCTTTCCTTAACATCGCTAGGGACACATGGTGCATGATTAAATTGTATGTACCGCTTAGGTTATAATTAGTAACCCTGTCAATACCACTTGCTGGGTGCCCACTCTCTGCCCAGCACGATGCTAGCACTATGTCTTAATAAGCTCCGATTCTCCCTCACTATCACCCTAATTGACGAATGGGAAAATTGAGGCAGGGAGGAGGTAGCTAACCCACCCCAAGTCTAAGAGCTGGTGAGAAGCACAGTCAAAGAAAGAGCATTGGCTGGCTCCAAAGCCCATTCCCTCCCCACCTGTAGCCATTTGCTACCATTCATAGGTTAGGGCATAATAAATATTGCCTTGATAACCTCCCTCTTGCCGTCCCAAATTCCCATATGAGTTACTATATACAAGAAAACAGGGGAATCCAATCTGGATTTTGACCTCAAGAGTTTATAAGTCAGTAGGGGAATCAGGATGAGTTCAGAATTACTATAAAGTGCTTTTTTAAGTGATAAGTCCATCAAAGACAGAATAAGTGCATGGACAGTTGGAAGGAGGAGTGATGACTCTCTGCAGATGGAATCTTGAAATCCGATGGGTTTGAAATTATGAGGAGTTAGACATAAAGGGAATGGAGGGCAGTGAGTGGACATGGGACACATATTCCAAGCTGTAGGGACAGCAGGAAAGGAACAGAAGCATGTAGCATTTAGGGAGACGAAGATGTGATTCCAGTTTAGCTGAAATATAGGGTACAACGGGAGAGGCAGTTGTGGTTTTAGGACTAGATTTGTTTGTAGTGTAAACTAAAAATAAAATCCTAAGCCCCCCGATGATTGAACAGACCGCATCTTGGCCAAAGGGATCCCAGAAAAACCTTAAAACTGAGTTCCCAGCCATGAAGGGAAGGGACATCAGTCATACATGCCTCATTATACCCCCCTCCCTTTTGGAGTTCAGACAAAGAGGACCTAAGGCCATGCAAGGCAAAGGTTAAGTCGCACCCACAGGCCAACAGTTTGTGTAATAGATCACTTTGAGTCAGTATATTGTGGCTTCCTCTGTGATTAAGAGATTTCCTTATCTTAAAACATTCCTTTCTACTGATTCCAAGCCTTTAGATAGCTTTATTTCTTAAACCAATTACAAATCAAAGAATCTCTGAACCCAAGAATCTATAACTTGTAAGCCACTGCTTCAAGATGTCCCACCTGTAAGAACAAAAGCAATGTATACCCTCCATGTATTGATTTACAATTTTACCCACAATTTCTTTCTCCCTAAAATGTACAAAACCAAACTGCAACCTGGCTACCTTGGGTACATTTTCTCAGAACTTCTTGAGATATCTTCCCTAGGCCAGAGTCACTCATATTCAGCTCAAAATAAACCTCTTTAAATCATTTTACAGAGTCTGTTCCCCCGCCCCCCCCCCCACCACCATTAACAGTAGTTTGAAAACAACTAAGCAATTTGGGAGACAAGCAGATCCCCTGGGTTGGGTGCTGGGCTCTCCAGTCCAAATCTGCCAATATAACTGTGCCTGGTCAAACCCCATCCCATCCATTTCTCCTGAGTGCCAGACCTAAATGCAGATGCCAATGGATCACTTCCACATAGATGTCCTGCAGGCATCTTGAATTCAACATGGCTAAAACTGACCCTTCATCTTTCTACCACATCCATCCCTCTTTCCATCTCCTATCTTCAGGGATGGTTCCACTCCACACTCTACTGCCCAAGCCAGAAATCCCCAAGCAGCCCTCAATTCTTTCTTCCCCATTGACCCTGCCTGTCATCCCTCCTATAGCTGTTGACCTAATCTGGTTGATTTCAGCCCCTTGGCATCTCTCAAAATTGCCTCCTCTTCCCTGTACTCATTGCAACCACGTTTGTTCAAGAGCTCATCATTCCTTGCCTGGGTGACTAGAATCATTTCCCAGCAGGTCTCCCCACCTGCCAGAATGGTCTCCTAAAAGGCAAATCTGATCATTTCACAACTCTGCTCCAAATTCCCTCTAGGGCTCCCCACGGCTTGCATTTAATAAATGTTTATTGAATGAATGCGCTCCCTGAATACATGCTGCATGCTGTTCTCTGGCATAGTAGAGGTCAGGCTTCTGTGGAAACATACTTCTGAGCAGAGTTACACAAGAAACAAAGTGGTTTATTCTGAATTTCACACTTCCCCAAAACACTGATCATCTTAGGGAAACCTGGGAAGTACAACCACATGGGGAGCAAGGATGGGAAAGTAGGCTAGGACCAATTCAAGGAAGATCTGGAGGCTAGGAAGTTTGGACCTGATCATCAGGCCATGGGACACCGCTAAATGTCTTCTAAGGATGGATGTAATCAGAGCTCATTATAGGAAGGCAACAGGCAACATGAGGAGAATGCACTGGGAGGTGGAGAAACAGAAGATTCTGTCACTGACAAATTCTCCCAGAATTAGGAGAGTGGAAATGAAGGAGACACGAATGAAAGAAATTACCAAGGAAAAAAAAAAAAATGCCTGCAATCAATAACCATTTATTGTGATGCCCCAGAATTTGGAGATGGGACCTTAATGACAAACACTTCTAAATCTTCAACATACCTGCAGTTGGATGTTTCCTTGCGGGGGTGAAAGGCAAAAGTAAATCATGCAACCCTACTCCTCTCCAATAAGTCCTTTCTGATTTTAAACAACAAGGATATGGTGTGGTAAAATGAAAACAGCATTATCCTTATTTTATTATTAGCACTATTATTACTAGCATTATTCCTACTATTGTTATGAACAACTACAATGTTCTAAACATTTCCCATTGCCCATCCAAGATGCTTAGTACTTCACATGATCATCTCACTTAATCATCACAAAGTTTGGGGTTATCCTGTAGGCAATGAGAGTGATACTATTATTACCTACTGCAGCAGATTAAAGATGGCTGCAAATTCTTTGACACTTCTACCATCAGAAAGTGGGGTGTATGTCTGCTCCCCTTGAATTCAAGGGGGCTTTGTAATGGCTTAGTCCATAGAAGTGACACTGTGCCAACTTCTAAGCCAGGCCTTAAGAAACTGGCAGCTTCTACTTCCTCTCTTTTGGAACACTTCCTCTGGAAGCCCTGAGCCACCATGTAAGGACTTCCCTAAGTCTACCATGCTGGAAAGGCCATGTGTAGGTCTCTGGACAACAGTCCCAGGTGAGCCCAGCATTCCAGTCATCCATGTGAAGGTGCCAGACACATGGGTGACCAGCCTGGACCATCCGAGGGCCAGTCCGACACATCTACCAGCAGAGTACCACTGGGTGATCTCAGTCAACACCACAACGAGCAGAAGAGTCATCCAGCTGAGCCCTGCCTGAATTCCTAACTCACAAAAATCACAAGACCAAACAAAATGGTGGTTGTTTTAAGCATTGGATTATGTTTCAATGCAAAAGATGCTGGAAGCAATTAATTACTTTGGGGGTAACTTATTATATAAAGATACACAAATTGGAATACTCTCATTTTACAGATGAACTACCTGTTCCTCCAAAAGTTTGCCTGACTTACCAACAGTCTCCTAGCTGGTAAGGCGTGCAGCCTAGATTGGAATCTCAGCCTGCCAGATCTGCACACATGCTTATTAAGCAATCCCTGAAAAAGTTAAGGTCAAACTGGAGTAGCAAAAAACTAAATTCCCCATGATCTTTGGACTGTGTGAATTCTGCCAAAATGTCTTACCTCACCTCATGATTTACATGTTAAATATAGAAGGCTGAATCATGTGAAAACTGCTTCCTACGTAACCCCCCTTTCTTCTCCGTGCAGAGTCTCACATGACTATTTTCAAGGCTGGAAAAACTAACTTCCATAATGACCAAGAAGTAAAGATGAACCCAAGGACAAGAGAAAACTTCCCACCCTAATCGCTCCTCCTCATTGGGGTGAACAGACACTGAATTCCTATTATCCTATAAGGAAAACAAGAAAAAGAGATGTTTAATTGAATTACTTACTATTTTATACATCGGCTTACTCCCTAAATCCAGAGTTTAAAGAATTCAGAGCCGTGAAACTCTCATGATTGGTTCCCACAATCTCGACACTTCCAGTGACATTCAAATGCTGGAACAACCCAGGAAGGTGATAACTATGGGCAAGTTTGTAGTGTATGACAATGTGAAACTTCAGCGCGATGGGGTTATGTTTCAAAGCACAAGATGCTGGAAGGAAGAGTGCGTTTACATGGGCTCGTGATTTCCTTTGACAAGATATATGCACTGATTCCTCCAACCTAAGCAAAATTCCCAGGACAAAAACAGATTTGAAAGTCAGGTGGACGAGAAAACCATCTGTGGATGGGATAAAGTATAAAATCATCAAAAGTAATTGTTCAAAAAAACATGACTCAAGATGACACAGAATAGCATCCACAGACCTATTCTTGGTTACTTAAAAATAGAATTTAAAGTAATTAGCTTAATATTTATGTAATACTAGAGTTCTATAAACTAAATCTAAAAATCTTAATTTGATACTGAATTACCCCAAATTAAACAAAATATTTTCAAGCCACTAAATACTGATATATTTGCAAGATGATGAGGCTTTTCAGTGCAACTGCTTTACCTGAAAACAAACATGGAATTTCAAAGTGAATCTGTTTAAGTTTCCGAGGAAAAACTGCTTTACCCATCTCATTTCCTGCTTTGCCGTGATGGATCCAGAAGTGTGGAACATTTTAAGATCCTTCCTCTTATGTCTTATTTCAGCAAATATATCATCCTTAAAAGAGTGGAAGTATCTACAGACCAGATAATGCCCCCAAAGCACACAGGCCCATCAACTTAAAGGAAATGAGGTACAACCAGCATAAAGTATTCATTTAAGAAAGTTGTAAACAAAAAAAATACTGCTAATCACTTTGAAAATGGGCCAAAATCATGGCTAGATTCAATGCAAAATAAGCTGTCAAATAAATATCAGCTCTGGGGCCAGACGGACTTGAGTTTGAATCTCAGTACCAATGTTATGGTGACACAACTTTGGGTGAGGCTTCAAGCTGGTAAGAATCTCCATTTCTTCATCTGCAAAAGGGAGAAACCATGAAGCCTGCCTCAGAGGACTGTGTCAACATCAACTCTTGGTTACTGCCTAAGAGTTTCATAAAAAGAGCTTGATGTTTTAAGTATCTATCACAGTAAGGCAGCAGGGGGTTAAGAACACAGGTGTGTATGGCCTGTGTTCTAATCCTGCCTCCACCATTCACCAGCTGTGTGGCCTTGGGTACGTTAACCAGTCTGTCTGTGTGAAGAGACTCTAGTACTCAGCTCTATGAAAATAATTACTGTACTCACCTCCCAGGGCAGCTGTGAGGGTGAAAGGCAACAATGTGTGCAAAGTGCATATAGTTAATGGCATTTGCTTGCTCTTATTAATGTTGTACTTACTATGTATCAGATACTACAGTAATAGCTTTCTCTATATCAGGGCTTGGCAAATTTTTCTGTTAAGGGCTAGATAGTAAATACTTTAGTCTTTGGGGTACATACATATGGTTTCTGTCTCCATCTTCTTTTTAATTTTTTTATGGGTTGTGAAAAAACATGCTACAGGCTGGATATGGGGCTATAGTTTGTTCATTCCTAGCTCTTTACAATCTCAGTTATTGATTAGGTGGTTTTCAAACTGTGAAGGGTCTACGGTTTCACTCTCCTTGTAAGCTAATGAGTTAGCTGCCAAGTTTTGTGGAAGCTGGCAGAAGACAAGAGGCCCCGGGATCAGACACAAAGGAATTCGTTACTCGTGGCAGAGCAGGCAGCATGAGCTTCACTTTTGCATTGATACTCCTTGCCCTGGTCCCCCGTCCCACAGGGGTGATGTGCAACAGCCCAGGTGGATGCTGTGCCCGTAGTGGATTTGGGTCACAGCTAAGGAATCCCAACGGTAGGAATGCCGAGCTTTAGCAAGCAAATCTGTCTAAACTTTGCCTAAAGGGAGACATTATCTTTATTACGCTGGACAGTAAACAGCCCTGTCCTCTGTTCCCAAGGGAGACACTATCTCTATCTTCCAAGGTTCTTTGCTATACAAAGCTCCCTGAAAAGATAACCTGAAACAACAGCTGCCAGTACCTCTGTTCCCAAGACCTGTAAAAACATGAGAGACCAAGGAACGCTCTCTCCAAACAATGATCAGCAGAAGAAACTGCCAAAGCTAGCATTATCTTAATCTGAGGGTTTTTCTATGAATGAGTCAAGCAGATTTATAGTTTTTAAAAGGTACCCCTAAAAAAAAGAAGTTGACAATTTTGAGGCTTAACTTTGGCTGCCACGGAGATTAAAAGTCACATCTGTGACATCATGCACATCATTTCTGCTGAAAAAGTATGTTTAGTTAAAAACAGAAACCAATTTGTAAATGTGCATTAAATGCATGCTCCACAAAAAATATCTGGTGGAAAAAAAAAAATCCTTACATGTAGATATAAACGTTTCCTGACAGATGTAAATGAAAACTAATATAGTGATATTTTTCAAATTAGCCACTGGAAAACATTGTGTGTGTGTGGGTGTGTGTGTGTGTGCATGTGTGTTTTAGAACAGCCTAAGCATTTTTCAGTTATGTTGGCCTAGGAAAGTATTTATGAAAAGGATAATAAATAATTAATTCTACTGGCGAGAAGCTGCAACTCCTTTCTGCTTCGATGGTATACATTGAAATGCTGTTTAAATTATAGGAGCAAATTGATTCAAAGGCTTCCATTAGTGAGATGGCAAACGGGTTTGAAGTTGGCTAATAAATTTTAGATAAAGGTACAGCTTTTGATGAGGACGGCAACGCCGGAGTGCTCATCTCCCAGTCACCCGTTTGTTAAATCGGTGGCTAAAGTCTAGATTTCTCCTTGTCTCATAACTCACTGTGTTAAACAATATGTCACAGGGCAGCACAGGCAGAGGCAAGTTGGAACAGCTGCCGGCACAGTTGTGTGGCGGCTGCTTACGGAGCTGGGGATAACATAGGATCCAGGTTGATGTCAGCGTCCCTTCTCAAGTCTCTATCCTATCGGGGTTTACAGAACATTAATCTAGGCTGATTAGGCCCACCTGTGACATAAAAAGTTCTACCCATGATATGCCTTGCAGCATAAAGTCATGTCTGACATATCTATTAAGAAAAATTCTTCAACAAAATCAAGAAATTATGCATGAAGCTCTTAATTCCGTTCGGATGTATGTACTTCAGCTGGCTGCAACCTGCTGCTCTGGGTTGTGGAATACTATGCAGCTATTGAAAAGAATAACTGAAAGCCATACTCATTAGTCTGAAAGGATAGACACTATATACTTTCCAGAGAAGGTGAAGTATGTATCCACTTATTTTAGAAAAAGAGAACAAAATCTTACATATGTATTATGTATATTAACATGAGGAAAGATGTTCGAGAATTTAATAATTATGGTTACTACAAGGGGATAGAATTGGAGGGAGGAGTAGAAAGGGAAGGAATTTTTTTTTTTTTTTGTTGCCGAGGCTAAAGTGCAGTAGTGTGCCAGAGCTCCTTATAACAGCAGACTCCTGGCTTAAGCTGTCCTCCCGCCTCAGCCTCCTGAGTAGCTGAGACTAACAGGTGATTGCCTCTACCCCTGGCTAATTTTTTGTTTTTTGTATACATGAGGTCTCATTATGTTACCCAGACTGGTCTCTCCTGCCTCAGCCTCCCAAAGTGCTGGGATTACAGGCGTGAGCCACAGCACCTGGTTTGAAAGGGGATTGGTTAATGCCTCTGTTATACGGCTCTGTAATTTTTAAAAAATTATTCCAATCACTATGCATTTCTTTTGTAATTGGAAAAAAATCTAACTCCAAAAACAAACAGTGTGAAGGCTTGCATGGCTTGCACAAAACTGTACAATGGCCAAGTTGCTTATTTGCACACACCACACTTGGCCATAAGGGCAACCCAGGTTGACAACATAAACAGAGAAACAAAGGAATTCAAATTTACACTTTCTCAAGTTTGTGCCACATACCAATGGGGGTAGGGGGAATAAAAGGCTTTTTTTTGTTGTTGTTAAAGGAATACTATATTTTCCTTTCCTCATTTCACAGCCACTTTTTAAACAGAGCCATTGTGTAGTATTCCCAGCCTTGGCCCAACTATGGGAAAAGCAGAATCCACAAAGGAAAATTTCAGAGCAGACACTATCCCTCACTACACGTGGATCTGAGGCAGCCCAGGTGAGCAGGATGGGGACCTTGCAGGCAGGTCTCAAAGAGAACAATGTCGGCTGGTCTGCAGCTCACGTCTGGAGCTTGGTGTACACATCTGGGTCTCACTGCCAACGACTGTGCACTCCTCAGGTGCTCGTTCTTCACGAGTTCCCTTCCAAGGCCAGCCTCGGCAAGACGGAAGGACAGAGGTGATGCATTCAGATCACGCTGCCCTCTGTTAGAGATACTCATGAAAGGGACTGACACTGAACACCCGCTTTCAAATTTTAGTGGACTACAAAATACAATATCCAGATTGTGCAAATGGAGAAAATGAGGTGAAAAGTTAGAGTGATTCATTTTTAATTAAGTTCTTATTTATAGACCAACAAAACAAGTAATTAATTTCTGCGTGGCTACATTAAGCACTCCACACTTAACTGAGGCAAAAAGAACAACTGAAAAGTATTTTCTCCCCTTCCTTGAGTTAATATAAGATATAAAATTACATGTGTGTGTGTGTCTTTGTGTGTGCATGTGTGTATATATGACAGGGCAGGGGGGAAGTAAGAGGGAGATGGAGGAAGGGAAATGATAACTGGCATTTATCAAGTGCTTGCTATACACAAAGTGAGGTTCAAAGTCTAACTATGTGAACTCAGTTAATCCTCACACAACCCAGTGCAGTGGGTACTCGCTACTTCTTCCATTTGACTGCTGAGGAATTTGAAGTTAAGAAAAATCAGGGAGCTCACCTAAGTTCCTATAGCTCGCCAGCGCAAAGCAGAGACTGGCACCCAGCTCCAGAGAGTCTTCTGGTCACCCTGCGCTATCCTGCCTTCCGAAACAATGGTTAGGAAAAGAGCAGGACAAAGGCAGACATGGAGACTACAGCAGTGGCTGCCGAGCTTTCTGGAAAGGGGTAGACAGTAAATATTTCAGGCTCTACGGGCCATACACTCTCCATCCCAACTACGTAACTTTGCTGTCATGGTGCAAAAGTAACCACAGACTGTTACAAACAAAGAAGTGTGAGGCTGGGTTCTACTAAAACTTTACTTACGGACAACGAAATGTGATTTTCATACAATTTTCACATGTCACAAAACATTATTCTTCTCATCTTTCCTCTGAAACATTTAAAAATGTACAAACCATTCTTAGCCCATGGGCTGCACAAAAACATATGGCAGACACAGCCTGTGGGCCCCTCACATTGGAGGCAGTGTAATGTGAGGGGACGTGTTGGGCTTCAGGGGCAGGCAGGTGGAGCCCAGGCTCCGCCCTTTAAAAAGCTCTGGAACCGTGGGCAAGTTCCATAACAGCTCTGCACCTTAGTTTCCACGTCTGTAAAATAGGGATTAAAAACATCCACCTCATCAGTTTATTTTGAGAATTAAATGAAACTACGTATACATTGTGCCAAGCACAACTGTACTGGATACACGACACACAATTTGTTCAGGAGTCTATTTACTTGACAGATCACTTATTGAGTCTCTATTCTGTGCTAGGAACTATTTCAGGAACTGTGAAAAAAAGCAAATAAAAATTTCTGCCCTCCTGGAGCTGACATTCTAGTGCAAAGGTTTCCAAATGTGAAAGCAACCCAACTTTTTACCATGTTGTCTTAGTCCATTTGGGCTGCGATGACAAGATACCTTCCACGGGGCAACTTATAAACAACAGAAATTTATTTCTCACAGCTCTAGAACCTGGGAAGTCCAAAGTCAAGGCACCAGCAGATTGGGTGTGTAGTGAGGGCTCTATCTCTGTCTCACAGATGGTGTCTTTTTGTTATGTCTTCACATGGCAGCAGGGTGCAAACAGGCTCCCTTGGGCCTCTTTTATAAGGGGACTAACCCCATTCCTGAGGGCCACACCCTCGTGACCTAATCACCTCCCAAAGGCCCCATCTCTTAACACCGTCACACTGGGGATTAGTTTTCAACATACCAATTTGGGGCGAGATATAAACATTGGGATCATGCCACATATTCGGCTTCCCCCATTGAAGAGTAAGTCAAAAATGTGGGTGGGTGTTCTGCTGTCAATCAAGTTTTGCAAATCACTCATCTGCAAGGCTGCAAGATGAATCTGATATATGTTGTAAAACACAAACATGAATACTACGGCTATGGGTGTCAAACAACTCACACAGTTATGTCGATAACTATGCTCTCCTGTGTTCCTGGATGTGTGACTAGAAGATGGGATTCATGACACGAGAAGAGGAAAAAGAAACCCAAACTCCACATGGTTTAAAAGAAGCAGCACCATGCACATGATTTGTACTCTTAGCTGAGAGCATAATTGCACAGTTTCCAAAGCCCCAGCTAGCCTCAATCGCTAAAGATTTGCAGGAATTCCTCCTCCTGACCTAAAAAAAAATTGGGGATAATTTGAGGGGAAATAAACCAACAGGAAAGGCTGTGATCTCCTGAGCATGGCTCAGGAAGCATAATTTCTCCACATGTGTAAGAATAAAACTTCTGAACTCAAGTCTCACCACGCTGATGCGGTGGCCCGAAATAGCCTTTCAGACAGGTCACCAGGAGAAACGATGCCTTGTGGGCTATAACTCACCTTTCTCCCAAGTGGGTCCCTGCGGCCCTCTGTGGTGACGAACAAATTAACGCCAAATGTCACTTCATAATGATCAAGACCCAAGAAGTGATCGCTGTTACAGCATGCACAGACACACTTAGGGCAGGTGGCCAGGCACAAACCATCCGGAGGAAAAAAATGCACATTTCATCACTCCACGGCAAAAAGCCTTCACAGCCAAAGACATATTTCTGTGTTGCATTAAGGGCAAAGTTGTGAGATGGCAAACAGGGTGGATTTTTAAAGGATGAAATACAGCAAGGCTGTTTGCAAACTGGCCAGCCCAGGAAGCACACTGGCGAGTCTATGCCAAGGCAGAGACTTCTAGAGCCTGTGAGTTGGCCCCACGGGAGATGGGTGGGCAGGGGAAAGCGGATATCCTTCCCACTTACTCCAGGTAAGTGGCAGATAAATCTCTGCAAGTCCTGGCTCAGGCATTCTTCTCATCAGTAATTATAAAACCAAAAATTATGATCTATATTTGAGTGGAACAAAATGGACCGCTGGTCCATTCGTTTTTGTTATTTTTTTTAACCTCTCTCTCTGTTGAAAGCCCCATCACAAAGTCTCTGCAAAGCTATAACAACTTCACCGTAAGTAACAAATCGGCTGAAGCCAACAAAGATTCATTCATTAAGAGGCATTTAAAGTCACTGTAGGGCTGCACTGGACACTGTTGTTCTTCCCCGTCCTGCATTCATCTCCCCTTCCTCTGCTAATAGCCTCCCTGTTCACCTCCCAGCAGCCCCTCTTCCCCAGTGTACTTGGCGGGAGGCTGACCCCACCTGCTAGATCAAGAAGTGAGCACATGACCCCAGATAGACCAACCAGAGACGGCCACCACGACTGGTTCAGAGCTGGCCAAATGACTCAGGGTGGTCCGATGTGAGTGCAGCCCTGCGCACTGATTGGAACTTGTGGGAAAAGAGAACCACTCTTGTCCTGGGGTCTCAAATGAGGAACACTGGTACAGTTTACAAACACTTTAATTATCTTAAAACAATGGAGTAAAATCAATTGATCTCGTTATAAATAAGTGAATAGAAAATAAAATAAAATTGGTAAGCCCGCAGTTAATGAAGCAGCCATGTTAACAAAGCTTTTTACAAAACCAAAACTGCTCTTCTGTCACTGTGTGCCAAGAAAATAATCCTAGTAGGAAAAGGGTAGGTCTGTTATCATTAAAGAACAAAAACAAAGAGAGGTTCTCCAATTGATCTAAAACTGACAGAACTCAATTATAAGCTTTGAAAGTATTTAATTAATATTCTATCCTCAGTCCATTTAATAATGACATCATACAATACTGTTAGATAAATCTTAAAATCCTGTTTCCCTAAATGGCCAATTTCCTGTTAAAAAACAAAAACTCACCAATTCCACAAAAGAGTTCAAATTCCTAAAATGGGCACGTAAAGCCTTCCTCGAGCTGATCCCAACTCAACTTTCCAATTTTCCCACATATCCCTCAAAAGGCAACTTCCATGCGAAAAAGTTTTTGTTTCATTCACAGTTGTATCCCCAAGGCCTAAAAGGCTATCTAGTGACATTGGGTGCCACATTTTGTTGAATGGTTAAATGAGTGTCTGAAAACGGTATTACTCTTAGACCTAGGGAAGACAGACCCCTGTCCTAGACCCTAACCTTTTAGAAAACATCATATATCAAGCCCTCACAAAATAAATGTATTGGAAAACACATGGGCGCTTCTGTCCCTTACAGATCTGCTGCTGAATGTTGGCAGGGTGTCACACATGACTCTACACATCCATTCTCTGACTAACACCATTCGGGCGCCAGAAGATCACTGCTCCACATCTCGTACCATCTGACTTACATCTGAATGCCCTGCTGGTGAGACGTGTGCTGCTCCCAACCTCAGAAATACTAAATGTTTCTGCGTGCAAGGAGGCTTTGAGTCTTGTAAGCTCTTAGATAACAGAAAAGACAAATTAATTAACTTGTCAAATCCTTCCTCTCAGATAGCCTGAATCCGATAGACTCTTGTATGATAAAGTGTTGTGTCCCAGGAGTACAGAGTATCCATTGTTTTATGTTTCAATTCATGATTTAAGGAAGGTACTTACTAACTAGAAAGTATTAACAACAGGTGCAAGAGGCGGCCAATATTATTAATAAAACATTTATATCACTCTCACATTTATACATATGCAAGACTAAAAGGAACAGGCATAAAGCATGATGCCAGCCAGATGGATATTCCATGCTAGAATTTCAATCTGTTTTATTTTTATTTTAAAAAAATAAGATGATTTAATATAAAAAAATTGACACATTAACTTTCCCTTTAGAATGGTTTTAATCTTAAAAAATAAATAATAATTTAAAAAAAGGCAGTGGTAAATATACCACAGTGGGAACAAAACAGAATGCTAAATGCTCCTAAGAAACGTCCCAATTTTAATTTGAACTTTAATTTGAGTAACTTTAACTTTAACTTTAACTCATACTAGTTTTGAGCCTGGGGCCTCGTGAAGCATATGTAACTCACATGTCTCTTCACCTTGGGAGCCCTAAGAACTATTTTTCAAGTTGCATATAACTCACACGTAGAAAACAATAACAAATAACAAATTTTTCATTAGATTAGAAAGGATCGTTTTGTTTTTGAAGTTTTTGTTCTATTTTCATAATAGAACACTATGGCCCCAAAGAAAGATTCTTTTTTTCTAGTGTGGCAGTCAATGTGTTAAACTTCAGACATGAATAATTTCACTTATAGTCAAATATCATTATTTAATTAAAACCAAACATCTCTGAGCCAGTAAAAATTTTTTTATTCTTTCATTATTACTTGTAGTTTTCATTTAAATTTGATAACTGAGTATTTTTGAAGAGAAACAATTTGAAAGTGTACAAAAATAATTTAAAATTTTCAATTCCTTACATTTACTTTTGTTTACATTTTTATAAACTGCATAGGATTTTATGCTTTAGATCATCCAAATTTAACTCAATTATTAAACATTTTAAGTTTTTTTTTATTTTATAATATAGGCATAAACACCACTGTACATAAATTTGTAGGTATATCTTTAAATATTCTTTTAAGATATTTTCCTAGATATGAAATTCCTAGGTGAAAAACAAACATTTCGAAAACTTGATAGAGATCTCCAAATGATACCTTGGAGTTATAGAACTAAATTGTTCTTTCTACCCATAGCGTATAAGAATGCCCATTTCTACACTACTCCAACACTGTTTGTTAACAGCTTTAACCCATGTTAATTCTACATCTATAAAAATGGAATATTTTTCTATTCTAAATCACTTCTTCTCTGCTAATAAGTTTGAATACTTTCCAAATATTCATTGGTCTTACGCATGACTTTTTAGAATTTTGCCAACTGTCCTATTATTTTTTTTGTATGTTTTATTTCAGCTTGTTGATTTGCAGGTACTGTTTATTTATTAAGTAGAATTAAGGTCTGAACGGACAGCTAAAAATTCTATGACTAACTCAGGCCCATACTTACAGAAATAATTCAGAATTGTGCTGCTTTTATTAATGTGGTGCTAAATTACTTTATGAGTTCTTAAAGATTCTTATTTTTGGCAAGTTTGAGGTAAGGAATAAGAAGTTTCCTGTGTTTCCACATGTGAGTACTAGTAACAGTATTTGCAGGCCAAACACGTTTAAAGCAGGCAGGGAAGTGAACTCTGTAAAGTGGAGATTTGTAGAGTGTGATAATGAGGTAAGTCGTTATGTTCTAACTGGTCTTAACTGTTCCATAAATGTTTCTTTTACCCTGTAAACTTTAAGGTCAAGATAATAAGAGGAGCACTTAAAGTAAAGAAAAGCCATGTGGGCCTTGGCTAGGGAACATGCCTTCTTTCTGGAGGGGGGTGGTGGCAGATAATCTGGAATACTCTTTAACTGCTGTATGAACACATAAAAGTAAAATTTCTTCTCTAGCACGACTGCCAAACCCAGAGGAAGAGCAACTGGGCTGTATCTTTTGCTTTCTAGGCAGTTCCTTGGAATTCCACGGGAGTGTCAAGCCCCTCAGAAGGGTTTGTCATGTCCTCCAAAGAACAGCCCTGGCAAACACACCACGAATTTAGAAAAAGCTGTAGCATCTGAGTGGTCATCTGAGTGGCAATCTAGTTATGTAAACTGCAAGATTATCTCTGCAGTCATTTTGGGTTTCACACCATTTGCAATATGTTAAAAACAAAAATGAGCATGTCGGCATTAAATCTTCCAGTGAAACTGCCATATTCAGATTATTTTTTGCCTATTTTTAATCCTTTTTTAATCCCAGAAAATGGAGAGCTAACAATATATAGTAGAACTTACTGGGTACATTAAATAAACAGTGGAATATTTCCCTGTTATTAATGCTGCTAATACAATGCTAATATAATTTTTAAAACTTCCTCCAAACATCTTTGGCAAACGTGAAATTAATGGGTTACTGGTTAGTGTTTGAAACATTTTAAATGTCAAATGCCATGCCTCTAAAATAAAGTATTTTTAATTATATGGAGGATATTTTAATAAATAGGCAGTTCAGAACTCATAACTGCCAAACAATTAACAGTTTTTCCTACAATATAACTGTATACAGTATGGCCTGGATTTGTTATACATATGGTTCTTTTTCTAGGAAACAAAGTTTGTGAAAATTTATTTATTTGTCTCTGATTTTTTAGGAGAATAAAAAAAACAGTGGAGACATATTCACCTCCTGTTTCAAGAAAGAAAAAAATCCAATGATAAGAGTGGTTATTTGTCCCTGTTCATACACCAAGTAAGCAGTTGAGAGAATATTAGAATCTAAGTCTTAGAAGCCCACAAATTTCAAAAGTCGTCAAATCGCTTTTCTATTCAAAGCAGTAGAGCACGTGTGATAGCTGTTCCAAAATCTTTCCAAAAGAATAAAGAATCTGTGATCTAATTAAAAAAGAAGGCTCCCAATGTCGCGAGGAATGGCGGTGGAAGAAAACCTCTCTGGCTGACATGGATTCTATTCCGTGGTTTTAATTTCGTGGTTGCAGGGGGTCAGGGGAGAGTAAACAGCAGTGCCTCCCACCGAGCTGCCTGCAGGTTCTCCTCGTAGGAATGAGATTTTACTAGTGATTTATATTGTTTGAGACATACCCAAAGAGTCTTATGTCATTCAATCCCCCCTTCCATCGCTGGCTTGGAGAAGCCTGCACCACCTCATGCAGGCCTATAACTGTCAAATGGCATTTCCCAAATCCATCAATACTGCCTGCTGCCAAATAAATACCTTGCTGCTCTACAGGTTGCAAATATTTCAATCATCGTGCAGACCTGCAGCAGCATCTGAGCAAACTTGGAAGAAAACTCATGAAATCTGATGGCTTTATTTACCTTTCCGACGTAAGAGAAACATACAAGCCTAAACCTTCACTTTCCAAATGTTTACTGGAAGATTAGAAAAACAACAGATGACAGCCAATGTGTCAGCCTAGAAGAATCACAAAAATCCTTCTTTAAACAATCTAGCAGCCAGATGAAGACCCCAGGCCAGGAGCCTGTGTGTGTTTAAGAAGTTCATGGGGCCAGCATTCCTTTGGATTGCTGAGAAATATAAAAGACATGCCCTCAAGTCCAAATCCAAGAGTGCCACAAAGAGTGGACTGCCTTGGCCTCATCTGAAGCAAATCTATCTAGATGTGTGTGACTCTTTGAATCGGAATGCAGAACACTAGGGCTGCCCTGTATGGTTGTTCAGGTTGTATACTTAACAACTCAATAGGTCACCATTTACATAAACTACAAAGTGATAGAGCCTTCTACATGTATGCAATCTCAGGTAACAGTCTGCAGGATTCCAAAGAGGGGCACTTGAGCCAGTCTACCACTCACCAATGTCCTGCTCTGTTCTTTGTTCACGTTTATGTATGAACTCATCAGTAATTCATTCATTTGACAAAATATTCACTGAATGCAAATGAAATAGGAATCTCATTCAGTCCTACCACTTTTATTTGGTAGATGCTATTCTTCCCATTTAGCAAATGACAAAACTGAGGCCAAGAGAGGTTCATTAAATTGTCTAGGAGGGTCACAAAGCTGTGTCTTCCAAATCTGAGTCTAGTGCATTTCTCCCCTAGACTAACCAAATCTGAGTCTAGTGCATTTCTCTCCTAGACTAAGTTGCTTGGTTCATTGGAGCCAAAAATTCTTTTCTCAGCCATAAATGTAAGAGTCAAGTTCTCTGACAGAAGAAGATGAAAGGCAGGGTCGTGGAGGACACAGTAAGGTGAAGCGAGGTGGTAAGGGCTGGTAGGTTTGGAAGCTACTGCTGCAGGCTGACTGGGGTGACAATATCCAGTCTTTTTTCCACCTTATTTAAGAGAGGTGCACAGCTGAATGGTGTGGTGGACAGGCCACCAGATTAGGAGTCAGAAGAACTATGCTCACATCGTGATAGTAACTGTGTGGCCTCGAATTAGTTACTAATTTCTCTGAACTTGAAGTTCTTCATCAATAAAATGGGAATAATAAAACCTCATAGAGCTATTTTCAGGAATAAATGTAATTATGGAATTACAAGGACTAGAAAAATATCTGTCACGGATGTTCAATACACTGTGGATGTTATTATTGACTGTTCCTGGGATGCGTGATATGTGGGTAGGTCTCTGGCATCTCAAGGGTACATATTTACTAAGTGGGGTGTGTGTGGGTGCAGAAAGAATGTGCTCTTCTTTCATGCCTTCCCTTCCCCAAAGGACATGAGGAGAGTAAACGTGCTCCTATATTGCCAAGAGAGAAAAATGCACATTCTTTTTTTACCCTTTCTTTTTTATTTCAGAATATTACAGGGTTACAAACATTTTGGTTACATGAATTGCTTTTGTACCAATCGAGTCAAAGTTATGAGTGTGTCCATCACCCAGATAGTGTGCATTGTACTCGTTATAGCAGCACAATTCATGATCGCAAAAGATGTGGAAAAACACAAATTCTTTTGGATAAATTAGCTTTTGAGGTTACTTCTCTCTTTGCTGCTTAAGCAGAGGAGAGACAGAAGTCATAGCAAAGAGAGAGGTAACCGCAAAAGCTAGTCTATCTAAAAGAATTTACGTTACTCTCTCTCGGCAATATAGTTTCTTAGCGTCTTCCAAGTTTTTAAATCCCTTAGATTTATTCATTTATGTTTCTTTTTCCTGCTTCTAAAAGGTAGCTGTTCTTGCCCACTGTTTTGGAAGTAAGAAAACCTGGGGACTGTTCTATAGGCTCATAAAGACAGCAAGCCGGAAAGTAGAAGGTATGGCAGGGAGGAGGAGGGATCTGAATGTGCCAAGACAGTTAGACCCTTATTGGTTATGGCAAATGTTAAACAGTCTAGAAAATCAGAAGCCTTGGAAAACGCTTGTAAAAATAACAACGTGAGCGCTTAGCGTAAAGGCGAGGGACATGAAAAGGGAAGCTGTGGGTGGCATTTGAGATGTGTTGGAAACTGTGCTGGAAACACATCTTGAACTGCTCTTGCAAAGTGGGCCTCTTAAGAGGTTCCTGTGGTCCTCCCAGCCCCCAGTACCAGACGGGGCAAGATGCATCGCCGCCCGTGGGCAGACGGATGGTTTTCAATACTCTGTTTGGGGTGGGGAACGAGGGGCGCGCCTCACAGCCTACACCTGGTGCTTTCCAAGGGGACTCCTTGAGAGGGAAGTTGCACAGATGCAGTAGAGATGGAAAACCTCTGTGTGAGAAGACAAAATGGATATTTCCCAGGAGTAAGGAATAAGAGAAGAATTCTCTATGGAAGAAAGTTGAAAAAAAAAAAAAAAGAGCAACACAGAAATCTCTCAAAAGTGAGGCTAAGTGAGCAGCATAGACCACATTTCCTGAGTGAGTGGCTGTGTGAATGAGCTTTGTGTTTGTCCTCGATCAACACTGCAACGTGAAATGCAAGGCCAGGGGTGGGAGGTGTACGCTGAAAGCAGGTCCCTGACTTTACCACCTTACCTTTCTCATCCCCAAGTCACCATTACATACCTCCTACAGTCAGTCTCTGGGTTTCATTTTTTAAATTCTATTTGAGTGAAAGTAATGTTGTTCACATTGCTCTATGACTATTTAAAATGAAGTTTTATGTTTGTGAAGTTAAATATCTTATTTCCCAGGCTCTTCGGATTTCTATGGAAGACTAATTGGAATCAACTGTTGAACCCACATTGTTCAAATATGTCCATGAAATCACAGCATCCGTGAGTCATGAGAAGGAGATGCTGGAAAGCAGAGAAGTGTGAAACTTCTGGCAGATGCTGCAGCACAGTGATGTCTTCCATAATCCAGTTCTGCTACTTACTGGCCTTGTGACCTCGAGCAAGGTACTTAACGCCTTTGTGCCTCAGTGTCCTCAACTGTAAAATGACATGATAATAACATCTATTCTTAGGGTTCCTGAAAAGGTTGAAAGTCAAAACACATGCAAAGCACTTAAGACAGGGCCTGGCAAAACAAGAGTTCACATGTACTAGATTTGATAATGACTCTTATCATTACTGTTAGTAATGGATCCCTAGTTTCAGACATGCTAGCAGTCTTGTGTGATGAAAAGAGTATGTATAACCTTAGGATATGACTTTAAGCAAATGATTTAATGCATGTGAACCCTAATTTTCCCTCTTCTGTGCTGTAGGGAAGATAACAGGAATCTTCTGAGGATTAAAAGACACTAGGGAGTGAATGCCAAATTTCATCTTTATTCTCTTTCAAAACAGAGCTGGAAAATTGGAACAACTACTCCAATCTAAACAGAGTGTACCATCCGACATTTATAAAGGGCCCACGTAAATAGATGGTATTACTGCCACTATTTGCGTTTCTATCAGCCCTTATGCTGAGTAATCAATAATGAATGTTGTTTAAACAAATGGTGTAATTTTCCTATCTGTGTTGTTCTAAACTGACCTTTACTCCTCATTGCCACTTGTAATGCATGCATAATTCAGTGATGAAGCACAAGGAGAAATAAGGATGTTGGTCTAAGTGGCCCTTTTTGGGTTGTTTTTGATGATTTGTTATAATCCTATAAATAATACAAAGCTTGTCATCGTAAATATGTGTTGTGTTATCTTGGGGTATGTTTAGTGGCTAAAATAATAAAAGCTAGTCCACCTCTCCTGGCAATCTCAAGGCATAATTAATTGCTGGTAAGATGTATTCTAGAACTTGAGTGCCCTAAAGTAGAAGGAAAAATAAAGGCCATTGTCAACACAAATGCTAAAATAAATGCCTAAAGGGCATAGTCATTTGCCATTTGGGAGAAGTGTTTGCTGGAATACTTGTCTGCGAGGCAAGAAGGATGATTCTGAATCATCAGGTAGAGAGATGTGTGTATATACACATATACACACTTCTTAATACATCACAAATCGAGGGGTATACAAAGCTAACTTGGTTAATTTTAACTCCTTTCTGTTATTCACGCACACATATCTCTACCTGACAAAAATGTATATACAAAAATGTATTTGTGTATGCACATACATACATACACACATAGAGCGTTTTTAAAAAACAAAGCATAACTCAGGAGGTGTCCTGAGCTAGTTTCCATCAATTCTAACTCCAGTCTGTTGTTTGTTCACCTGCACACTCTCACCGCACAATAAAACCCTTTCAGTATGGGAGACAAGAGCGAGACACCCCTCTTTCCCCAAAGGGCACCTCTGTGTGCTCCCTCAGATTATAGCTGATGACATGTCAATGAAACATTGCTTGCTCTCGTCCCAGAGATCAAAATGAGGGCTTAACCTGCAATTTACTCTACAAGTCCCAAGACACTTGCCAGATCTGAAGACTTCATTCTAATCTTCCCTGCTGAAAAAATAATCAAATACTCCAGCAAAGATGTATTGACAACTCTTAATTAACCATGCTAATGGGGGGAAGAGATAGCATGGTTAAATGAAATCCACACATAACCCCAAACCTTCCTTGGCCATTAATTTCCAGCTTCTCCTTCACTAAACCTTACAGAGAGGGGGTGTGGATAGAGAGAGATTGACTAATCATTTAACAATAGAATTACTTGATGTCTACATCTGCACCATGCCAATCATCAGTTGGACAAGCTAACAAGCAAGGAATTGGCCAAGGACGCCATGTCCCCGAAGCAGTGGGGTTCAATGGTAATGTGTTTGGATCCTCTTGGATGCAAGGTAATATATTTTAGGCAGCTTTTAGAATGAAGTCAGCTGGAATAGTTTTGCAGCAATAGAGGCCAATTGGATGGAGACCTTGGTTCCTTACCTATTCATTGTTGCTACTCAGTCGGATAGAGGGAGGAGGAGTAGAGAGAGGCCTAGCACCTGCGCAGAGTGAAACAGGCAATGCTTTGTGATGAACAGCTGACTGCAATGAACCAGGCTACAGAAAGGGGAAAAGCTGACTCCTACGAACTAACCAGAGCAAAGGGAAGATGAGGGAGCAGGAGGTTTCCCTAAATAAGGAGATGAGCACTTGCTCTTTTCTAAGCCCCATAAGAACATACTGTGATGAGGCACCATGAAATATGACCTCGGAATGGAAACAGGGCAAAAGATAAAAGTGGGCTTCCTCCTCCTCCTTAACACATCTGGTGCAGCCACACCAGACGGCAAGAGCCAGAACTGTGTGACCTCAGGGAAGTTACTCCATCCACCTGAGCCTCAGCTGCTGCAGCGGCCACCTCTGTGCCTCCCCACCGCCTGGCACAACGTGGGTACCCAGGAAGCAATCCTTACGATGCCGAGAGCTTCTACCCTTCAGCCAGGCACATCAAACGAACCATCTCACTTAATCTTGCCAACAAAACATTATTTGTGGCTATCCGTCTATTACAGAGGAGGAAACAAAGGCACAGGAAGGTGAAGTTACATGCCCAAAGTTACGCAGCTAGAAAGGAGCAGAGAATCGAACCCAGGACATCAAGCTCCAGAACTAAGCTCACAACCACAACACTGACATTTTTGGGGCTCTCCCTAGCATGCCAGATAGACTCCGTGTAAACACTCTGTGTGTGTGTTCTCGTTTAATCCCCGTACAGCCCTATAAATTAGAAATTACTACCATTATGTCATACGAATGAGGAAACTGATCTTGGAGAGGGGCAGTCAGCTGCCAAGGTCACAGAGCCAGGGAGCAGGGGTGGCACATCCAGGTGAAGGTAATGATTAAGAACACAAGTCTGGAGTGGGTTTGAATCACTGTGTTCAGCTGCTCCCTGGGGACATGGCCTCAGCCCTCTGATTACTGTGGGGCTTTATTACTTTCTGAATTCCCTTTGCTGTTGCCCGCCCCTTCCTCCCATTTCCCCTTCCGTT